>OX243812.1:25417532-25575975 GCA_945859605.1 Lumbricus rubellus | reverse complement strand
TTTTACGATGTTAATCCAGTAGCGCACATACAAATTTAAGCAATGACACATGTGATAGGCTACACCTTTTCACTGAAGCTAGAAAACCAATTGCAATCGCCAATGTTAAGCATAATATTATGATGGAATCAAAGCAACATTTAAAAACTTGTTTGCAGTTTCTCACAACAGCCAATCATAGGGCGGCTTCTGTCGAAAGTTCATTTTCGAAATGGATTTTTTTTATCGTCAGGCAGCAATGCGGGCCGACGTACCATTTGTTATTTTACTTATTTATACTGTGCTTTTATTTTACTTTAATGCATGTACTGTACGCTTTGCAGCCGCAAATTGAGACTTCTTGCTTACTTACTTCACTACTTCGTTTTAGAAAACGTTGCGACCAAAGTCGCAAGTAAGCGCAACTACGCAAGTAAATAAATAGGACCGTTCTTCTATAACAACGGGCGAAAACGATCGATATCCACTGGTCTTTATTATTATTTTTATCTTTACGTACGCTGAACTTAAAGAGTTCATTGTAAAAATCGTTTGCACAAGCCAACTGAAAGTGACGTCGTTGGTAAGATCTGATTATTTGGATGGATGATGTGAACGATATTAGGTATGCCAGTGCATTAAAGTAAACATTTACGAAACTGTTGACGTAAGCTGTATCACTAATTATAACCATTCTAAATTTACACGCTTCGGTTATCATCTGGGAGCTTATGCTGTGAAACAAACGATTCGTTACCCGATAACAGTCTCCAAAATATAACCCGTTATGTGCCCGTACCCTATGATTCTGACAGTGCTTGATGTGCCTCGACTCAGAGCCGAGCATTTGCTGTAATAGGTCCCTCCACATGGAATGGCCTTCCCCTCTTCCACGGGCTAAGCTCATGTCTGGGCTCTTTCCTGCATCCTGTCGCTCTCTCAAGACGTTTCTTTTTCCCTGGGGCTTCTGTCCTGAAAATGCTTCTGAATTGTCTATGCTGCAAGAGGCGCTCTATGAAGTTTTAGATAAGATACAGCATGATAAAATTTCAGCAAGTGCGAGGTCAATTATTATTTTTTCGTTATGTAGACAACAGAAGAAGACAATGGCAGATGAGGTGCCTGATGGTGCTGTTGAGGAGACCTCTTGTGCGAAGGATAAAGCCGTCCTATCGAAAGCTCAAAAGGCTACAATAGAGCGCAATCGTCAGAAAGCTATGCTTGTGAGAGAGGCAAAGGCAACAAAAAGAGCCTTAGCCAATGCAGAGAAGTAAGTACACTGCTGCTGTTCATTGCAGATTCTTGTTAGCCTTTAGCCAATCAATCCTGAATTTTTATGTGAAATTGGCAATTCAGTATTGAGTTACATAACCTGTTACCACTCCTGAAAATAGTCCTGAAAATTTCTCTTAATGAGCTATGTACTTTATCTAGCTAGACATAGGGAATGCTAAAATAATTATGTTTTTAGCACACTGACCGCCATGGCCTTGCTAAGGCCAAAAAAAAATGTTGTGTTTCCGGTAACAGAGCTAAAAAAAATTGGGTAGGTAGGTCGGAAAATATTTTTATTTTGTAAAATATTTTTATGCAGTGACTATCCGAAAAAGTATACCCCACTAGTCTTTTTTGCACGCTGAAACAAAGTACGTGTTCTAAGCAAGTATAAACTGCCTATTTCCCGACTGTCTGCACCTAAAACTGCTCTAGAAACAGTCCTATTAATTTCATTTTGTTGACGTCTCTTATGTTATGTCAATACAAATGTTAAAAAAATATTTTGAATTTTTTTTTTTTATAAAATTTTTTTACAAAAATATTTGGGTCGCGGTCGTAAAAATGGGTCGGTCGCGTTACCGGAAACACAACAATTTTTTTTTACGCCTAACGTCCCTTTTCCATACATGTATTTAAATATTAAGTTTAGCTTTAAAAGTGTTCATGCATTCTTTGCGCAGAGTTTTTAGGCGTAATTTTAAGAAATACACAAATGTAAATTAGGAAAAACTTTCAAAAAATGATGCTTAATTGCTGATAACGATCAGGATGAAGAATAAGATGCATGCATCCAAGAGTGTGGAAAAAGCTTTTTTTGTCAAATAGAAGCATTGTTTGTACGTTATTATCATTTCTATTTTGCATACATGTGCATTGCTCATCATCTGGCCTCAGCTTTTAAGAATTTCTAGTGAGTGTTAGATATTTGCAGATCTTAGGGAAATTATCTGCATCTGATTTTGCATATTCATCAGTTTTATGTTATCGAAAGCATACATAGATTAAGGATGCGTTCTTTTTTTCTTGCACTTGTCTGTTTAAGGCTGAGTTTTGTATCTAATGTCTAACTTTTGTTAATCTTAGAGAGGCCAGCATCCCTATTCCACATAAAGTTATTGATACAGGTGGAGGGTTTTTGCTGGAGGATGAAACTGAGACGACTTCAAAGCTGAATATTGTTCATCGTCCAGGTATGTAAAGTATGAAGTCTTTTGAAAATGAATGATTGACTTTTCAGGTTTCAGCAACCTCACGATTAGTCCAGTACTGATAGATGGCAGGAAGAAGGTTCTTGGCCATCGGGTGACAACTAAGGATTAGATAGCTGAGGTGCAGAGATGAATGGATGCACATTAAACATGCAAAAATGAATGTAAAGGGACCTCAATTCATATTCTCACATTTGTAGGTTGTACGCGACAACAGCGTGCACAAACCGCATTGAGATATTTAATGGACAGCACAGGCATCAGTGGTAGACCAAATTTTTTTGGCTAATGTGTATGTGCCAGTATGTACAATTGTACATATGTTTATATGTATGTTTAGTGTTTACATTGAGAGCGTGTATATTGTCAATGATTTTTTTCAAGGCTCTAATATAGGATTTTCTATGAACCTTTCAAAACTCTGTATTGTTGGATGCTGTACGCAATGTCCAATTGATGTGTTAAACTTCGATTACTCTTCAGAAATCTTTCCTTCTGATTATTTTACTTATTCTCACATGTGCATTAGTGCAATGTATGTAGTTTTATTGTTATGGCATCATTATGCTTTCAGGTGCTTTGGTTGGCTGTGATGCTCTGGTTTGTGAAGAATGTGGCCAAGATTTCTTGGAGTCATATCTCTATGATAAATTCTCCAAAGTTGTATGTGATGCCTGCAAGTAAGTTTATCATTTAGTATTTAATTTTTATTACTTATTGACTGAATTAGTTTCAGTGGCGTAGCCATGCCCGGGCAATTACGGGCAACGCCCGGGTTGGCAATTAGCTCTGACCGGGCTGGCTGGAATCGAGAAATTGGTAAAAAAATTATTTTGAGCTTAATAGTTGGATGCTAGGAAAATTCGTGTAAATTACTTAAGAACTGATTGTAATACATTATGAGATGTGGCCAAGCCTGTAACCAGATGCAAACCAAGACGTGGTATATATATAAATATATATATAAATATATATACATACATAGCTTATAAATATATTCTTCCTCCAATGCCTCCATAGACGGAAACCTCGTCCCGTGTGGGGAGGGGATGAATGGGCGGCCGAATGCCCAGACAATGAATATTATCACAGATCGAGAGATCATCTGTTGTCGCAGCTGTCTCAGTCATTAGTTAGGCCATGCTCTGGATGGTCGTTCTCTGCCTGTCGAATGGTATATTACACGTGTCGTCACTTCATATGTTTCTTCCGACAAAAGAAGGAAGCTACATGTATCTCTCATAAGTCACATAAGTCACATTTACACTTCTGACCCACAGAGTATAAGGTTTCCAGTACCCCATCATTCGCGCAATGTAGGCCTATAGAGGACTTGCTCGTACATTTAAAAGGTCAGCCGAGGTGACACATCAATATTATTTAGGTCAAATGCCTGGAGAAGACACCAGACAAGGAAATGAAATACTACATTAGACGATTATCTTAATTCTCTCATGTCGAAGTTAAACGAGGTGTTCTTCGCCTTCCCTCGTCTGATGAATTACCCCGGCGACAGGTTTATGGGTGGTAGCCTGGTAGGTATTCAGGGTGGTAGATTGGCTCTATAACGGTCTCTGTTTGAGTTCATTCGGTCTGCCACGTTGTTTTATGCACAGGGTCCATTCTTCATAATTCTCTTAGGCATAGATGTGTGTATAATTTAATTCAAACAGTTTCCAGGATAACTGCTGCTCTGACTTTATCGATGATTGATAACGGTAGGCCTAAGCCTAATCAGATTCACCTTTTTATCTTACAATTCTTATAATCGTTTAAAAATAAACGAATGTTATTTTTGATGCAGTGGGTCTGTCATAATTAAATGTAGGCCTATACATAGACTTAATTGGGTGCAGTGGTGTAGTCCTAAAAAATGAAGTACGGGAACGCTCTTTATAGGCCTAATAATATTATTAGTAGTAGTCTAATTAGTAGTATTATTAGTAATTAGTAGTATTATTATCAGGGCCTCCGACAGGATTTGGAGGCCCAGGGCCACAACTAATTTTCGAGGCCTTTTTTCAAATATCTTTTGAAAACTCAACAGAAAGGTTCAAATCATTCTTCGAATCTTCAAAGCCACGAATTTATCGATAATGCTTTGATAATTTAAAGTTCTAGCAATATCAGAATTAATGCTTAACATAGCCAATCCAATTGCTATTTTTTTCAATAAAATTGACAGTGCGGTCAATTTTGTCAAATCGACCACTGCTGGTACAGTGTAGGCCTACTGTGTAGGCTACACATTGCAGAGCAAATCGGACGATAAGAACAATATATTCATATTAAAAGATTATTTAGGTTAGAGTGTTTGACTTACAAGTAATGAGCTAGCCTATAGGCCTAATAGAGTTTAGACCAGCGGTTCCCAACCCGCCAAAAGTGGCCCGCGAGGCCTCAAAAATGACCCGCCAGGCCTAAAAATGACCCTCATCTCTCACAGAATTTTAAAAAAATTTAGAAAAAATTGACAATTTGGACAGGATAGAACATAGGCCTACAATTATTTTCTAATGCAAATTATTTTATTTTCAAGTCTAAAAACATCAAACATTCTACTTTGAAAAGTTTGAATCAATTATAACAATTTTATATGCTTTTTAAAATTAAATTTTAGCATTGTCGCCCCCTCCCCCTCCCGTGCCTTAATGTTCTTTTAACTAAGAAAAAGAGGCCCTCGTGTCCTCCAACTTAGAAAAAGTGGTCCTACAGTCAAAAAAGGTTGGGAACCACTGGTTTAGACTGCTGACTCTTGCCAAGTCTTGGTGAGTGTACAGTTGACATTGACAACTTTTCAATTTTACAACTAAATTAACTCATATTATATATTCGAATTTTTACAGTTCACAATTTAGCGTCAACGATTTCGTCACGAAATAATTAGAATTTGTATAGCGCTACATTTCAATGAATAACTCCTTAATTCCGTAATTCCTCGTTTCAATGAATAACTCCGTAATTTCGAAATTCCGAGGCCCTTTATCAAGTGAGGCCTGGGGCCAAATGGACCCGGTGGCCCCCCTGTCGGAGGCCCTGATTATTATTAATATTCCATCATCCCTGGAAAAAAGTGGGGGAACGGCGTTCCCCCGCGTTCGTACCGACTACACCACTGATTGGGTGACAATTGATAGGCCTAGCTATCCAAATTCGGCATTCCAATATTTGTTCTCTTACCGTAGGGCGTAGGCTACTCGTTTAGTAGGCTATTGTCTTTATAACCTAGGCATGCATGACCTGATTGTACGATAGGCCTAACCATGTTAATATTTTTCAGCAAAATGTTGACTGCCAGTCAGTGAATTAGGCCTATTACAGTGGTAATGACATTATAGGCATATAGCCTACGCCTATTAGTTGCTAATTGCCACCTTCGAATTAATCAGACTGGTGTCTTAATTATGATCGATGTTGACTTTGTTGAGTTGGTTTGCTGCCCGGGTTCAATTTTGTGTCTAGCTACGCCACTGATTAGTTTATGCCACAGATGTAAACAACGATGAAAACGAAAAAACGTTATTTTATTCGAGAAAATGAAAATGAATAAAAAAACCAAAATGAAAAATAATTTGACTTTTTTAGGAATGTCTTTGTAACTTCAATATATCTACCATCGAATAGCTTTATAAATTTAAAATACTGATCAGTGTTTGATATCCTAAAAGTAACTGTTAGTTTCATGAATAGTAAATAATAAATTTATTGGTGTTGTAACACTGGTAAGCAATATCTAATATGGCATTACTTGTAGTAACTGTGATCGTAATAATTCTGAAACTGATCTGAACTGATGATTATTATCGTTGGTAGAGACATGGAAGAGAAACATCGACTGATCACAAAGACAGACGCCAAGGACAGATATCTACTCAACGATGCAGACCTCGATAAAAGGGAGCCGACGTTAAAATTCCTGCTGAAGAAAAATCCTCACAATAATCGATGGGGCGAAATGAAATTGTTTCTTGAATCTCAGGTACGTGATTTGAAAACAATGGCGTTATTGTTGTTTAACTTGTTGGAATTTATATGCTAGTGTGCTAGTTAATATAACTGTCGTGCATTTATTAGTGAACTCCCAAGATACTCACTCTACTCAGATGTACTCCCATGTCCAGCTGTTTATGCAAGGCACACATGTATGCAGCACTCTGGTTGATAAAATGTACACTGCACGAGTACACGTGCGTGTGTTACAGGTACAGTCCTACAATCAACGGAACTGCTTGCATTACTTAGACTGCAGAGTGGCTAGTAGGTTACTCTTCAGCCTAAAGTTCACCTATATAGCAAGTTTCTTTACATGTCATGTAGTATATATAAATGTCACTTTATACTACAGTATGGACTAGCCTTAGTATTCATCCTCTTTTGTTAATCTTTAAATTGTAAAATGGCAGATATAATAGAGTATTTATTAAAAGCATGTGCAATTTTAAATTGCCACGTAAGGTAGTGTACTAATATAAAGTTCTGTCATTGAAAACATTTATTAATCATTTTTTGCATTGGAGGTTGTAAGCAGCGGCACAGTCATTATGTACATGTTATAACACATGTTATGACACGTGTTAAAGGTGGCTGATCGAGCACTTGAGGTCTGGGGATCGGATGAAAAACTGGAGGAGGAGAGGGAACGAAGAAACTCCAACAAGGACAAACAGAAGCAGAAAAAATTTGACAAAAAGGTTAATGGTAAGGAATCGCATGAATTTTTTCTTTTACACCGTTATAGTACACGAGAAAGTGCAGGCATTCACTTGACAAGTTTTGTAATCCATGGAAGCACAGTTCTCGTAGATCTTTTACTGAACAGCATCCAACTGTGAAATCTCATTGCAAGCGACGAGTCAACATCTGGTCGCATCTTCAATCCATTTAACGACCTGAGATAGGAGACAACGGATGACTTTGGATGAAGCCATCGGCCGACATTTGTCACGGGCAAAAAAATCAATCGTCTTTGGTGTTAGGGTTCTTGTAGATTTCAAATGCTTCTGTCCTTTGGATTTATGCGTTTTTAAATGTAACGTTGCCTAGATTCAGTCATTGATTGAAGATCTATGCATTGTGCATTAATGATGGTTGCAGTCATAATTAATAATTGTCATCTTATTTTATTTGACGGCACTATACAGCAGTTTTCAGATTGGATAAGACTTGCTATAGGTGAAAGGCTGAAGAGTAACCTACTAGATTAGATACTAGATTCAGATTAGATAAGAATTATGTATGAATGTTCGTGATGCAGCACAATTAACAAACTTTGTAGAATTACGAATGGCTGTTCGTGGCAGTCTGTACAAGAAGACGACAGGTGGACATCAACACGAATACGGTCCCGAATCGTACAACGAAGCCGATGATACGTACATAAAAACTTGTGAAACGTGTGGACATTCTGTGACATTTGAGAAGATGTGAGATAGATGACTGCTCATCCGATTGTGGTCGTTATTTTTGTGTTTCGTCTTGCAAAATTGTGATGTTCACGTGCACGGATTTCAGTGTTTTGACATTTTCATAGCATGTGGACTTGTTTTTATTACAAGATCTAATGTTGCATTATCATGTAATTATTTCAAATTTGTCATAGATATTATGTTGTCTATTTTGAAGATCATAGAGCAGTGTTTGAAGTGATTACTTTGATGCAGCAGAACTGCATTATTTTGAATAGTTTGATGCATGAAATTTCCAAAGTATACATGGCTGCTGCAACCACAGGTTTTTCAGCCAATCACAGGTCATCATACATATTAAACAGCTGTAGCCCCACAGCCAATAAGAATCGTCATTACTAATCGTAAATATTTTGTAAATAATTATGGAATAAAAATAAAGCGTGGTTTTCATCATCTTTCGCAATGGATACAAGTTTGTCACTTTGAGCACAATTTCTCTCTCAGAACTATTCATTCATCTGGAGATTTCAAATTAAATTTTAAGATAGAAAATGATGTTGAAGTGGATTTCAATGCCAGTATAAACAATGTTTCTGGTGAGAGAAATGTGACAGTCAACTGCTATTCGTTGCTACTGCCCTAGTTGAAGCAGGCATTGATGTCGAGCACTATCCTTAGCTTAAAGGGGTGCTATATAACAAGTGCACATACAAAAACAAACTATCCAACTCCATGTGAATTGCAGCTGTTTTTATGACCTATTAAGATATATACTGCAAATGCATTGATTGATGATAAATGTGGTTGCATGTGAAAAATTACAGATAATTATAGTTTCCTAACAAATTTTAAATGTACTTGAATAATTTTTGCAACTTTACAACAGTGATGCTCTTTTATGCTTTCTTGGAATTGCTGGAATCATAATTTTTATGTGGCCAGTTATTCCCTGTCATGTTGGTCCATGTTTCCATTTGTTTCATGATACACATTAATGCTTTTCAACGTTATATTGGATTTCCTATCTTGTATGCACAACAACAACACATCTATTTTTCCTGTTAACTAGAACCACTTTGGCTCCATTATTTGTCAGAAGTTATTGTTTGTCAATGTTGTCTCACATAAAGTTTATATGCACTGTAGTTTCAATTCAATTGCAAATGTATGCATTTCTATGTATGTAGACAGACAGAGAGTGGCGTCGGACTCCTACGGGCAGTGAGCCTAAGGATGTTGATGATGATGATGAGATATTTATGCAGGATCTTTTAGGAACTTCTCCAAAGTTGTATAAATGGCTAATAAGATCTGCCAAAAATATAGATGCATCAGGCTGAACAATAAATGAAATAGATTTCAGTGTTGGCCAAATGCTGTCAACTTCACACCATTTAAGGTCCTGCTGGTGTATGTACTATGCTAGCCCAAGATTTAAATTTACATCTTCCACTTTCACATGGGTGCAAACTCTCAAAGGTTGAACTCCAATTCACTAGCCATGGGTCATTGCACTGTGTATCACACTTCTGACAACAAGTGAGGAATTGGAACTGGTATTATGGATAAAAAAGGAAAGTGTAGCGTATTTAACTATTAAATATTGAAGCATTGTATAGACAGCAAAGGAAAATGCTAATCTTTATTCTATGCAAACCACGGAGTCATCATCTTCAGACTGAAGAACCAAACAATTAACTTTAATAGTTTAATTAAAGAAACTTCTTATCGTGCACAGAAACCATTCCTTCATATACATGCAGAGAAATAACAGAATTTACTAAGAACGAACAAAATCAAACGACTTCTGGCCAAATAGCACTTTGAATTGAGCTTGGTAATAAAAGCTGAAACCAGATTAATGCGCTTCATGTCTAAAAATTGACCAGCATACAAAAACAATCGTTATGCTGCTTTTGGATTAAAAAAGTAATTATGCATGAAGAATGTTTCTTCAATAAGCACAGTTTAGCTTACTTGTTCATCACTAGAATAATAATAAAACATGAAGATAGTTGTTTGTCTAGGATAACTAATGTGTTGTCAAATAAACCATGAAAAAAATTGAAGTTGGTCAGAAGTTCTTCACTTATCTTGCTTCTCTTTTCATAAAAGCAATGGAAATGACAAGATACAGTTTTCAGATGAAAGCAACTATAAGAGACAAGATCTACATTCATGTGGTATTTGGTTAGACACATTTTAGCTTGGAGACTTAATCTCACAACTTTACATATGACATCAGACCATAACCCCACCTTATAATTCTACATATCTGTGAGACACATCAAGAATATCATATACAGCGCCTTTGAGGTTACGATGGATATCCAGTGAATGATTGGGAATAGTCATCTAAAAAACACATGTGGATCATTCAAATGTGGCAAAAGTAGAAAGGCATGTGATGCTCAATTTTAATATTAAAATAAAACTATGGAGATGCATGTTTGTGCCTTGAAAATATTATTTATAAACTTCCATCGAACGCCCTTGACAAAAAGAAAGAAATTTAACTAACAAAGCACGTATATAGGTTGCCACTCTAAAGTTAATACCCAAAAGTTATTTAACCCCTTTAGCGGTCGACCGGCTAATTATCATATACAAAATCGACGATTATAATCGGGGTTGCCGATAAAGGGATTAAATAAGTAGAAACAAAAGAAAGTTTTCTAGAAACTTAAATAAAAAACACGTCACCAAGAGGAAGATGGTATCCAATGAGATTTCAATTACAAGCATAAATGACATTCAACCATCAATTTCCTGATTAATTAGTCTAATTGGAAATCATATGGTATTCTAGACTTATCAAGCCTAACTTCAGTTTTTTTAAATAAACAGTGAAATATTTTGCATCACATGACAACACTCAACAGCTCCTAAACCATATACCTCAAAAACATTAAAAAACTCAAACTTATTTTCAAGAACTAGACTTAAAATCCTATTCCATACCTAACTCTCTGAAAAAAGCGGAATAACTATCATCATTCATCACGAAAGTTCACAAACATAAAGAAATTATTAGCTGGCAAGTGGCAACAGTCAGTTTACAGTCCAAAACAAATTCTTAAACCAACTTCACAAAGAAAGAAACTAAAAGTTCTAAGTTGATAATAATCTGAAGGAATTAGTGAAAACATGAACATTGTTCACAAGTATGATGACTTTCACAAACAACTTAACCACCTGGCAATAAGCAGGTCAGAAGTTATCGCAGTCCAGAAGCTACAGAAACCTAAGACGCAGGCAGTTGACAGAATCATGCATTGTTGTAGTCAGCGTACGCCGGGTCCATCAAGTCAAAACTACCTTGCATACCATCGTCCCACCCTTCTTCCATGCCTTCCATGTCTCCACCTTCACCGAATTGTCCCCGTTCCGCATTGCTTGTCGCCAGCTTTTTATAGAATGTCGATTTCGGAATGCCAAAGAGATTGATGGCTGCAGCGGCCGACAGCTTTCCCTCGTTTACCATGTCGAGCGCCCTCTGTACAAGCGTGCTGTTCACGTCCTTCACGTTGCCCTTCGGCGGGGGAGTGTTCTTCGACGGTGAAGGTTCCGGCGCCATCACTGGCATCTGAAGTTTCATTGACTTTTTGCTTGGAGTCGATTTACTTGGCATCATTTTTTCTTTCTATTGAAAACACAAGTTAAGATACTTAGTTGTCAGTAAGAACACGTACAATCTTTACATATGTCTTATCAGAATAGGGCATCTACAGAGTGGGCCAAAAAAGGAATCCCAAAAAGGAATCCCTAGGACTTTGTGTTATATTTTAGCCAAAAGTAAAATTTTTAAATCAAGCGTAAAGGTAATTCATGTTTACGTACAATATAGACAAATTTCACCACAACATTTCCAACAGAACAAAAGTTATATCACTTTTAACGAGTACACCCACTGCTTTTTTGATAAGCCCAAAAATAGCACAACAAAAAGTAACAAAAACAATTTTAAATATTAAGTCACATTTCAAAAAATTGTTATAAGATAAACTCGATATTGCTTCAAAACTTGTGTTCAATGTGTCCACCACCAGTGCCCCCACTTGTTCCAAGTCTGTGATGGCCTTGTTAGTCGTTGTAACAGAGATCTTCCCATATCAACTCCAAGGTGACCTTCAATTCTCTTATTGCTATTGATTTTGACTGCGGATTGCATTATTTGTCCAGCATCACATCCCCCCACATGATAATACATCGGCTTAAAATCCTCAGATTTAGGGGCCATTCGTTCTTCTCAATGTAACTATGACCATTGACACTGAGCCAGTTTCCTTTCATCAACAGCACATTTTTTAACAGTACTCAGTTTTCAATGTTTATCAGAGTAAGCGAAAATTAGGCTTTACCTCCAAGACCTTGATCATGAAGTGTCTGAATAAGCATTGTGTTTGTCATTGACACCTTAGCCAATTTCATTTTTAAAAGAAATTTGAATTTCATTGTTTTACAAAAAACCATTATTAATCTGACAAATTCTTTTATTTACCAACTTGATCGCCATTTTGATAAGTGATCAGAGAGACCGCAGATACATGATTACACGGGTACCCTGTTTTTTTCTTTCTAAATAATAATAATTATCTGTCAATATCAAGTTTACTTGATAAGAAAAATTATTTGAGATGTGACTTAATCAAATTGGTTTTTGCTACTTTTTGTTGCATTAAATTTTTGAATCATCAAAACACAGTGGGTTGAAACTCTTGTTCTGTTTGAAATTGTTTAGCCAATTTGAGCTGCTTTGCTTAAATATGAATTAACCCGTTTACCGTGTAATAAAAAATTTATTAGTAAAAATTGGACGAGTTAACTCGAGGATCACGGTAAAGGGGTTAACTTTAGGCTATAAAATCCTATTTTAAAAGAGCATATTTCTGACCAAAACATTAGCAAAAACCCAGTTTTTTTGCCCACCCGGAACATGTTTTAGTCCTAAGATTTGCCAATATATGTAAATGAAACTTTCAAAGGTGTCATGTATGCATGTAAGTATGTATTAATTTAGGGCTGTACCGAATAGGTGATTATTTGGCCAAATATGAACAATTGAACCAACTATTCGGCCAAATACGAATAGTGTACAAAGTAGGTCTACCAACAACATTCAAAATTTAAAACGTAAGCAAAAACTTCCAGTTCAGTAAATTTAACACAAAAACTAAAAGCAAACAGTTAAGTACATGTAATTCTGCATCGTTTTGCCAGTCTGTGTAAACTACGAATACAACTACGGTAATGTAACTAAACTCAGAAATTGTCACTTACAGCTAGGTTAAGGCATGAATGCTGCATTAGCTTTCAAGAACACCAATTGTTCCATGTTGTCAGCATTAAGGCAGCTTCTCATCTCACTGAAGGCATCACCAGCTGTACTAAAGAGACGTTCGCTTGGTACGTTCATAGGTGGTGCAGAGAGGTAGCGCTTTGCAGTGCGACACAAGGCGGGCAATCTTGACATGTTTACTTTCCACCAATCCAATGGGTCAGTGTCTCTTGGAACACATGGCTCTGCCAGATAATTGTTCACCTCTGCTTCTATGGTGACAGACATGTCGTTGTTCTGTGCCTCAACAGGCTGCAACTGATCCCATGAAGTCCGACATTCGTCTTTTTTTCGCTTTTTTGTTGGTCGATGTTCGTTAGCGGCAGGAAAGTCTTCAGACGGCTGAACTGTAGCTGTAGATGACGTTGGCTGGCAAAGTAATGTAGCAGTCATAATGTCTGTCTTGGCTTGTACTTGCTGCACAGTGGTCAAAAAATCTAACTTGAAGCGTGGATCCAAACCAGCTGGCACCGTATACATGCTATCTTCATACAAGCCCGAAAATCTACTCGTCAATGATGCTATCAGTTCGCTGACTGTCTGCTTGATGTCCTCATCTGAATCATGTTTCCGAAGACACAACAAGATTGCGTGAACAGCTGGTAGGATCATCGAAAAACAGGAATTGCTGCAGCTTATTTCACGAGTCAGTTGTTCAAAAGGCTGGAGAATTGCAACAATTCTTGCTGCTAAAGCCCACTGGTTTGTCGTAATGGACAGCGCCTTCTTGTGCTCCTCGTCACATTCAGCGACATATGCAGACACAGCTCTTTCTTGCTCTATCAAACGATCTAACATCTGACACGTCGAATTCCATCTGGTCACTACATCCTCCTGCAACTGATGGTCTGGCATTCCGAGCTGTTCTTGAATGGTGCGAAGGCTTGAGGTAGCACTTGAAGAATGTCGAAAATGTCCCACAACATTTCGCGAGAGTGCTATCAAGTCAGCCACAGACGGCTGAGTCAAAATGGAGTCTTGCAGAGCCAGCTGCAGTGTGTGGGCAAAACAATTGATGCTGGGAAGATCTGCATCACATATCGCTTTCACCATGCTGGCGCCTCCATCACATATGACCAAGTGGACATGTTGTTTCTCAATGTTCCAGCAACTCATCATGTCCATCAGAGCATCAACCAGTCGAGTTCCAGTGTGCTGTCCATCAAACTTTTGGCAATGAAGGACAGCAGCTTGGCGTGAAAATCTGTCGTCAATCCAATGCGCCGTTAAGCTCACGAAAGACGTCGTCGTCGTTGTGTGCGCTGTCCAAGTATCTGTGGTTAGACACAAAATTTCTGCTTCTTTGATTGCAGACAGGACGCAACGTCTCACTGCATCGTACATCTGAGGTATGATTTTTTCACAGAAGAAATTGCGGCTTGGTAGAACGTATCTTGATTCAAGCACGCCAATCAGTTCTTTGAAGCCACTATCGTCGACAATTGAATACGGCTGTATGTCAATGGCAATCAGTTTTCCAATGGCCTGGTGCACTTTCTGTGCCTCTGGGCTGCCGACAGACCACTTTCTTTGCTTCTTAGTAACGTCGCTTAGTGCTTGCCGAGTCCCTCCCGTCTGCTGAGTTCCAGATGTCGAACTTGCCAAGGCTGCTGCTGCTGCTTTCTGGTTCATGACCTGTTTGTACTCGTCGGGGTGTTTGTACGACAAATGGTTATTCAGTGGTGTTGTTGTGAAGGACTTCGCTGAACTACCGCCACGAGAAATGACTGCGTTGCACAACTGGCACTTTGCTTTCGTTTCGTCGTCGCAAATGTTGAAGAAATTCCAAATTGGACTTCGCTTGTCCATCACTGACCTAACCAACTGTAATTTATGCAATGAAACAAGTCAATGATAGTCAGTTTTGATCACCTTCAAATGTTACGCTAATGAGAGTTACTTCAGTCCCACTTGCTACAGTAGCCACATGTGTAGGTTCTTTTAAAGTAAACCGATGACCACTATTCGCATTTGGTCTCGCTGCTTGAAGAAGCATTGTATATATTTTGGATATTCTGGAATGAATTAATACTATTCGGCCAATCACCAAATAGCCATTTGGCCCCTGAGTCATTCCGTCTCAAATCAACAAATTTTTCAGAGATTTCCAGGTCGACCATCTCAGATTTCAATGAAAATTTTACAGAATGTTTATCAGGGTATTAGAGGAAACTATGCAAAATTTTAGATCAATATCTCAAGTAGTTTTGAAGATAATATTTTCAAAGACGTCCGGGGTGACCTCATTTTCGACGTTTTGGAACTCACGTCTAAATTTGTAGCAACGTTCAGAAGCTCATAACTTCATTAATATAGCAGATAATTTTATGAAATTTTCAGGATGTTTAGTCTTTGTGGTTTAGATGACATGCTGAAAAAACGAAAGATCAGTGTTGAAAATTCTGATGTTAGGACCCCACTGAAAATGGGGGGAAAAATACTCGCGATTGTCTGAGGATCATACTTTGCAGCCACAGTATGGCCAGGTTGAGGTTTTATTAAAGAATCTTTTAACAGCTCTTAATACTAATGTACTTGCTCTACAAAAATAAGCAAAACATTTTCATTTTTGATGCATGTCTACTGCCACATGGCCTTCCAAAAATGGAAAATTGTATTTCGAAGACAATTTTCAAGGTCAAAGATCATCATGTATGTTAGGTCATAGAGCACTGAAATTTGCATCATTGGAAAGAGGAGCTCAGATACTCTAAGTTCACCAAAAATTGTGATGGTGTTCCTTCTTGTTCGTGAAATATTGTAATTTCAATTGCGGCTGTGTTTTCTGCAAATAACTTGCGACTGTCTGATGATCATACTTTGCAACCCTGGTGTGGCAAGATTGAGAGTGCATTAAGGAATGTTTCAACAATTCTTGATACTAATGTACTTTCTCTACAAAAATATGCAAAAATTTTGCATTTCTGATGCATGTCTACAGCCACATGGCCCTCCAAAAATGGAAAATTGCATTCCGAAGACCATTTTCAAGGTCGAAGATCATCATGTTTGTAAGGTCATGGAGCAATGAAATTTGCATCATTGGAAAGAGTGGCTCAGATACTCTAAATTCACCAAAAATTGTGATGGTGTTCCTTCTTGTTCCTGAAATACTTTAATTTTAATTGCGGCACTGTTTTATGCATTCGCGAGTTTATTACGGCACCAAGAACATGGCATTATATTCTGAAATAATCTCTGTACAAATGAGTCAGTTTACTCAGATTTCAGTCTCTTCATCTCCCTCAGTTCTTGAAGTTATTTGGTGGATATCTACCCTGGTGAGTTACTATGATATGAAGGAAGATACGTCTTAAGATTTATCCATGTTCGAATAGATGCGAATTGGCATTTGTGCAATATTTACAAATTTATAAGTTAAACAGCACCAATAGCATCAACCAGTTTCTTGCATTTTGGTAAAGAGCACAAAAAACTGATTAAATGAAAATAATATCAGTCCTCTGTTTCATTTCCAGGCCTTGATATGACAGTCCAAACTTTGAGTATCATGCCGTTTTCTCGTGATTAGTTTTGTTGTAAATATTATTATTAGCGACATTTGGTTGCAAAGCATGTTATGAGACAATCAATTTTCTATCATTTTAATATTGGGCATAGCATCACAGTTTCCAACACTGATAATTAGTTTCTATGGCATTTTTATGTAAAAGCCAAGACGAAATATCGTGAAAATTTCATTAATTCAAATAACCCAATAAAAGAATTTTTTATAACACCTAAATTCTTCTGGAAATTTTTTAATTAAAATGCATGCAACATAATGAATTACAGTGCAAATATCAACAGAATGTCGCAGCATTTTTGACCAATCTACCAATTTTTTAAGTCAGTTAGCACAAGACTAATCACGAGAAAATAGCATGATACCCAAAGTTTGGACTGTCATATCAAGGCCAGGAAATGAAACAGAGGACTGATATTATTTTCATTTAATCAGTTTTTTGTGCTCTTTACCAAAATGCAAGAAACTGGTTGATGCTATTGGTGCTGTTTAACTTATAAATTTGTAAATATTGCACAAATGCCAATTCGCATCTATTCGAACATGGATAAATCTTAAGACGTATCTTCCTTCATATCATAGTACTAACTCACCAGGGTAGATATCCACCAAATAACTTCAAGAACTGAGGGAGATGAAGAGACTGAAATCTGAGTAAACTGACTCATTTGTACAGAGATTATTTCAGAATATAATGCCATGTTCTTGATGCCGTAATAAACTCGCGAATGCATAAAACAGTGCCGCAATTAAAATTAAAGTATTTCAGGAACAAGAAGGAACACCATCACAATTTTTGGTGAATTTTGAGTATCTGAGCCACTCTTTCCAATGATGCAAATTTCATTGCTCCATGACCTTACAAACATGATGATCTTCGACCTTGAAAATGGTCTTCGGAATGCAATTTTCCATTTTTGGAGGGCCATGTGGCTGTAGACATGCATCAGAAATGCAAAATTTTTGCATATTTTTGTAGAGAAAGTACATTAGTATCAAGAATTGTTGAAACATTCCTTAATGCACTCTCAATCTTGCCACACCAGGGTTGCAAAGTATGATCATCAGACAGTCGCAAGTTATTTGCAGAAAACACAGCCGCAATTGAAATTACAATATTTCACGAACAAGAAGGAACACCATCACAATTTTTGGTGAACTTAGAGTATCTGAGCTCCTCTTTCCAATGATGCAAATTTCAGTGCTCTATGACCTAACATACATGATGATCTTTGACCTTGAAAATTGTCTTCGAAATACAATTTTCCATTTTTGGAAGGCCATGTGGCAGTAGACATGCATCAAAAATGAAAATGTTTTGCTTATTTTTGTAGAGCAAGTACATTAGTATTAAGAGCTGTTAAAAGATTCTTTAATAAAACCTCAACCTGGCCATACTGTGGCTGCAAAGTATGATCCTCAGACAATCGCGAGTATTTTTCCCCCCATTTTCAGTGGGGTCCTAACATCAGAATTTTCAACACTGATCTTTCGTTTTTTCAGCATGTCATCTAAACCACAAAGACTAAACATCCTGAAAATTTCATAAAATTATCTGCTATATTAATGAAGTTATGAGCTTCTGAACGTTGCTACAAATTTAGACGTGAGTTCCAAAACGTCGAAAATGAGGTCACCCCGGACGTCTTTGAAAATTATTATCTTCAAAACTACTTGAGATATTGATCTAAAATTTTGCATAGTTTCCTCTAATACCCTGATAAACATTCTGTAAAATTTTCATTGAAATCTGAGATGGTCGACCTGGAGCCATTTGTTGAATTGAGGCGGAATCACTCCCCTGCTATTCGGACCCAAAGCGAATGTTCGGTACAGCCCTAGTATGTATGCATATAAGTATGTGCGACAGCATAAGTATGTGCATAAGTGTGTGCAACTGTGCATGTGTATCAATAAACTTAATACATACATGGTGTCTTTGCAGCACTTCTCAAAAGTGATACACTGAGGCACACTTACTAGTTAGCCAAAGTGGTGTTAAAGTTAATTGAGATCAACAAATTTATTGTAAATCGACAATGCTCAGATAATGTAAATTTTAGTCGACCACTTGTTGGAATGCTGCACGGTCAAATTTGATTGAAAGCCTCAGTAAAGCTTTGATGACAATTAAACACTAAGGCGTAAAAAAATTGTTGTGTTTCCGGTAACCTGACCGACCCATTTTTACGGCCGCGACCCAAATATTTTTGTAAAAAATTTTTATTAAAAAAAATATTTTTTTCAAAAAAAATATATTTTTCAAAAAAAAATTAAATTTTTTTTCAAAAAATATTTTTTTAACATTTGTATTGACATAACATAAGAGACGTCAACAAAATGAAATTAATAGGACTGTTTCTAGAGCAGTTTTAGGTGCAGACAGTCGGGAAATAGGCAGTTTATACTTGCTTAGAACACGTACTTTGTTTCAGCGTGCAAAAAAGACTAGTGGGGTATACTTTTTCGGATAGTCACTGCATAAAAATATTTTACAAAATAAAAATATTTTCCGACCTACCTACCCAATTTTTTTAGCTCTGTTACCGGAAACACAACATTTTTTTAGGCCTAAGGAAATAAGATATATCAGATTAGGTTTCCACTTTTGATGAAAATTGGCCACTAGAACTGGTATATGACAAAGCAATGCAACACATGTACTTCATATTAGAGAAAGATCAACAACAACAAAACAGCAGACAGTTTAACCCTTTACCCGTTTGCCCCGAGAATATCCGCTGAAAACATGGGCTTAACAAGAAAAATGAACGGGTAAAGGGTTAACAGTTGTTCAATGCTAATCTAATGTCATGTAATTGGTTTTGCAAACGAAAACCAGCTGCACTCAACGGGGTCAGATTCAGACAGAACTATTTTTAAATATAAAATTATGAGCTTCACATCACATATTTCACATCTACTTTTAACTATGTTGTGGCTTGTCAACTTGATTTATAATATTAATCCTGTTTGGGTATTATAATATAAAGAAATTAAAAATAATAATCATAATAATGTGCCCAAGTTTATGCACTTAAGACATTCACATTTCTTCTAGGGCTGTGAAAAGCCTAAAACTCATTACAACCAATCACAAAAGCAGCAAGTAAGTTCACATAAGTTCACAAACATTTTCTACTTAATATATCATTACAGATGACAGATGCTGGAACACTCTTCCACCGGACATTAGATTGGCCGCCTCAGTGGATTCTTTTAAATCAAAGCTTAAAACTTATCTGTTTGCTAGGGCTTATCCCGCAGTTGGCTGTTTGTGAGGCGCCCTTGCAGCGGTATGGCCGTGTTACGGCGCCATATAAATTGTTGTTATTATTATTATTATAAATATCAAAAGTCAAACAAACAATTTACACAAAACAAAAATTGATGAAACAAATGCTTACTTTTGGTCTTTTGACTGCTGGTTTTCTTGCTGTTTTTCCACCCTTTCCTCTACCGGAACCCTGCGCCTGTTGATAACCCATGCCATCCATTCCGTGCCCAAACTGCTGGTTTTGATCGGAATATGCGCCTGCTGGGTATTGTTCTCGTGCGTCAGGGTATCCTTCTCTCATGCAGTCATAATCGTCGTAATCCTGTTCGTCATCTTCGTAATACTCCTCTTCCTCGTTATGGCCATAGACATTGTCCTCGCAACCAGGTTCTACTTTGATGTTTTGGCCCTCGTACCCAGACATCGTTGCTGCCGTCATTGGCTGCCCGGCGAAGCCACCCTGCACGGACCCAGCAGATGGTGCGACTGTCTGAACCTCCTGTACCTTCTTGTGCTCGAGCACCCGTCCGTCAGCCGCGTACGTCCGCCACTCCATCTGCTTCTGTTCGACGACGCCCTGAGCATTTTGGACCGTCTTGACGGACTTCTGTACCTGAGAGTATCCTCCGCCGTACGGCTGTACAGCCATGCACTGCGTCTGGCTTTCGGAGACAACCTTCGGAATCATCGGTTCCGTCTTCACGCGTCCGAACGATTCCTGCGACGGTAATTTGCCAGGAGTTGGTGGCTGGTCTTGATGCTGCTGCTGTTTTCGAGGCATCTGCTGCGGTGACTGTTGCGGCTGCTGTGGCGCTTTACGAGGCATCTGCTGCGGCTGCTGCTGTTGTTGCTTAGCCGTTGGCGGCTGTTGCTGTGTTTTAGCCGTTGTTGGCTGTTTGTTAGCCGTTGTCGGCTGTTGCCTGCTCCCTTGGGCTGGTCCTTCGGATGCCTTGGCCTTTTTCTTTAGCGAACTGTTAACCGTTTCTTTAATATTCACTAAAAGTACATCCCTTTTATCGAGCGTTATACCGAGCAGTCCTTCCACGCACAATTCCGAGTCGAAGCTTAAGCCATTGTTACACAGACTGACGATGGTAGCAGTCAGAATCTGCTTGATCTTAATTTTATCGGCTTCACGGTCAGTACCCATTGCTGGCAGGTACGCAGTAGCTGCAACATCATCGCAAACATTGGTCATATTATGAACTATTTAGCCAAAGAGCTCCGACAAAAATATTTCATTAAAAAAAGTATATTACAACAACAAAAATAAAGAATTATGTTTCAAGCAAAATGACATGTTATTGTAAAAGTTCTCAAAAGAAACCTTCCGGACATATAAACCATAACCATATTTTGTACACCAAAATGCAGATAGCAATTGGTATATTAAAGAATATTCTTATCTTATCTTATATTGCCAAAGTATATTACATAACATAGGAATACATTGTCCACATCACAAACCTGCTCAACAGCAGAAGACTGAAGAGAGAGAGGAATACATAACAGTTATGCATATAAGACATAGCAGACACGAATTGTTCCTAAAAGATAACATAAAAGAGTCAAATGATAACAATACACACCAGACCAGTTACGGTTCAGTTCTAAAAATAATTCCCAACCTTAATTGTAATTCAGTTTAAAAGATAAAATTTCAATTCCAATTTTATTCCCATTTTGAAACTAATTCCCATTTCAGTTTTAATTCCAGTTCTGAATCAATTTGAGTTCACAGCTACATGGACATCCTGCACAATGAACATGTTCGCAAATGATCCATGCAGTATAACGTGATCCTCGCTATAATGTGGCAGCCGATGTGGATCCCAAATCCCTCATCATAGCAAGGGTACAGTGTACATGCAAACAAACACACAATCACAATGCACAAATGAGCCTAAGCCTGAATCTTGGAACAAAGCAATCTTGACTAATTTTTGCAAACTGTTACTGAATGACACCTAGACTCACAATCATTCAAAAGCACCTAGAGTCCCAACTTCCAGAAACAATCCTATGATTTCTACAATTTTAACTCCACTCAATACAAAAACCACTTCCATAGTCATGTTTAAATTTAAATGTAAACTGTTATGCAATCTGTCATCGCCTAATTTGTTTTAATTTCTTTCTTTTCGGCTATCTTTGTTAATTTTTCTTGGATTTTTTAAACTTGGGTGACCCTTCCTCAGCGGGATGTCCATCCCTTTAGGGCCTCCCCACTTTGTAGCCATCACATGCATATTTTCTACTTTAGCTGTCATCTTGTGTTTTTTTGGTTGCAATAAAGTGAATTGATTGATTGATGTTTGAAGAATATTCTGGAAATCAGCTGCACATCCTGCAAACAACATGTGCATGAACTTTTAATAAATAAGTGCACGTTTACGTGAAAATGGCCAGATTATGGATTTCAGTGTCAGAGAAAAAAGTGTCTAAAGTGGCTTGGGTAAAAAGTTGTAATTTTTTTTCTGATTAGATTTTCCTATCAATGTAATTCACAGGCTATAAAGTTCAAATTCACTTAAATAAGTATTTTATGACAAAACTTTGTGCTTACTTGAAACTCCATAAAAGGGGCCAGATTCTTGGCACTACTGTACTTTAAAAGTCTGTCAACAGGCCAAAACCAGCTCGAATTGTCTAATAACCACTTGCAATATGCCCTGTAATACTTATAAAAATGATTGTAAAATGCATTAGCACATTGTTTTTGGTGTAAGCACTCCATAGCAGCACAGCAGTTGTTGCAAACCTACAACTTCATGTCATTATTTTTAAAATTGCAAATTACTCAAAATGAGCATTTGTGAGACTGTTGTGTTTACCAGACTCTATAATAACCAGACATGTGCTGGACAGTGTGCAGGTTAGCACTTTATTTCACACTCATTCTGAAGACCTAAAAATGCCAATAACACCATACTGACAATATGGGCCCTTTTCAAGAAAATGTCCACATTTGTAAAAACTCAGCGCTTCCTTGGTTCATTTTCTCCACAGTTTGCTTCTGAGTCTTCTTTGACTCCTTTCTCAGGTTTTGACCCAACATACACATCTTGGCGAAACTGCACAATCGGGGACCGCTATTAATAGATTTTAGGGTTATTGTGACTAACGTCTCGGTAGATCGTAAACAGTATGGCCGCCGTAGATGCGTGCATAACAGAGCGGCCCGACATACGGCCCAATATTTTCGCGAAAATTAAAGCACGCTTCAATTTCATCAGAATGACTGCATTAACCCTAAAACTAACCCTGACCGACCCTCACGACGCCTAACCTGAGCCCTAACCGACCCTCACGCTTTGCATGTTGGGATGCATGTTGCGATATCGTCCATAGGCGGCACTCTAATTTTATTGCATTCGTTGGCGGCCATACTGTTTACGATTTACCGAGACGTCAGTCACAATAACCGATTTTAGGCGTCGTGAAGGTCGGTTAGGGCTCAGGTTAGGCGTCGTGAGGGTCGGTTAGGGTTAGAATTAGGGTTAGTGTCGTCACTTTTTCCAACAAATTGAAAATATTACGTAAGATCTATTACTAGTGGTCCCATATTGTACAGTTTCGCCCCCGTCTTGACATACGCTTGCAAAAATAGGCATAACAGTAGTATCGGGGACATAAGTTGTCATTTAGGGTCAGGTTAGGCGTCGTGATGGTCGTTTAGGATCAGCTCAGATGTAAAGAGCGGTAATGCAAAAGCAAACTGGTTTGCTACCTTGACGGGTAGACCAAATTTCCGACAATCAAGTTCCACAAATGTTTGACAATTTATGTCGAATCACACGATGCTAAGCCAGAAATTTGTACATAATATTATCGAAGTGACTAGCGGACCGCCAAGCGGCCGTCGAATTTCAAATACTAGCGGACCGCCAGTCACGTGTAACCTGTCACATGACGAGTCTTGAATCTTGAATATTGTTACAATGGCGGCAGTTAGGCTACCGATAGTTGGTTTTATGTCGGACAAACGTTTTCTTGTTTTAATGACTTAGAAAATTACGAGAAACAGAGTAAGTAACCAATTTTTTCGTGAGTGTTGGTTAGGTTCAGGTTAGGCGTCGTGAGGGTCGGTTAGGTTTAGTGTTAGGGTTAGTTTAGCCATTAGAAACTCTTGTGGATTGGTGTAAATAGAAAGCCTGGCGGCTTGCTAGTATTCCGTATTGGACGGCCGCCAGTCACGTGACAGGTTACACGTGACTCGCGGTCCGCTAGTATTTGAAATTCGACGGCCGCTTGGCGGTCCGCTAGTCACAGCCTAATATTATAGTTAAGCCAACAGCGGAAAGCAGGTCTCCAAATAACCATCTGTCGAAAGGGGACGCCGCAGCTGCGTACTGATAAAATGGGTGATAAAATGGATCTAATCGACTAAATATAGTGTATACTAACACATATGAAGTCACCTGGTCACCAGAACACCTAAATACGAATTTAATTATCAGAATGTGCACTTGAAATGCAAGAATAACTATTCAACCGTCGAATAATTCCAAATACCATCACTACCGGAAATGCCGATTTATTCAGCCGTAACTAAGGGATCGATAATAATTTAGATTAATTTTGGAAGTCAGTATGTATGTGTGTATTCCAGGTTCACCGAACGTTAGGGAGTTGTGTTATGCCTACAAGTCCATGGATACTGGTGTAGTATACTTATTGCCTTCGACGATCGCGGTATCCTGCGTTCCGCCACTTCTGCGCGCGCAACTTTCTGACTCGAAATTTGTATTCGGCCATTAGAGCTGAAGTTTGTATACTGCTCTTACAACTGCAATTTCAATTAGAATATCAGGTCATCAACATATTATAATCAAAGATCTTAGACTTAGAGTATACTATGTTATGAAGAACGTCAAGACTCACGAGCAGTGTTGCCACTCCTAGCTTTTTCCACCTAGATCTAGGTTTTTTCGGTGTAATCTAGGTTTCTATGTTTTTTTGTCAGGATCTAGCCTTTTTTCTCACGGCGGTTTTCGGAATTTTTACACATAAAATTAGACTTTCAAAGGTGAAAATGCACAAAAGACATGAAAAAAGTCGAAAATTTTGTTAATATGGACCAAAAACTGTGATATTTAGAGTGAAAAACCTTTAAAAGGTTTTCAAAAATTTTATCGGGAAGGAAAAAGATATCAAATTTTAAGTGTCGGACGGCTAAAAAAAACGGTCGTCAGAAATTTTAAGCCGGAAAAATGGAGAAATTCATGCATTTTCCAGAGAAATTCTCAATCTAGCTTTTTCTAGCCTTTTTTTTGACCGGATCTGACCTTTTTTAAAAAATTCAGAGTGGCATCCCTGCTCACGAGGGAACAAAGTTCGCGCTATAAAAGTTGTTGGGTGACGTAATTACCAAGTCGAATTGCTCTGATGGCATACTGATCGCGGCGTCGTTTGACTCGTTTTCGGTGTAGTAGAAAAGTTTTACTTCAAAAGTGCCAGTTGTTAATGTTAAATAGTTTGATGTTAAAGTTAGTATAACTATTTAGCTTATTTTCGATGATTAATAGAGTTTATTCTTTTGTGTAGCCTATATTATGTAAAACAGATCACGGACATAAAATATATTTAATTGAATAAAAACGACTGCATTGAAATTAATTTTTGTTTTTCTTGAAACGAAATCGATTTGCACAAATTTTGTTTCAGCGTTATTTTTTTAGAGTTTTAATGTAATTGTTACATAGATCTACCACAGGCAGTGCTATGGACTAAGAATTTGCAGGTTTGTTGGATGTGTGCGACGAAATTTTAAAATTCTATAAATGTTTTACGACTTTATTCGTTGCAACTTTGGCGGTAAGCCAAAATGGCCGTTACTGTTGAACGTAACGTAACGCCCAGCAGGCTTGTTTTATTGTAAAACATTGTTTGGTGCAAGCCGTGTAAGGTACTTTCAATTCAGCATTCACCCCTTGCAACACTTATTTTTTCTCTTTAGGCATATAAGACAATTATAACTTTTGAAAATTCATCACCTACAAGTCTGTTGGTATGTTTATTTTATCCAGTAGGCATGACTTCTGAGCACAGAATGTCCAGTCTGGAGTCACGGATTGTTGGTGCTTGTCATAGTAGTTTCAACTTTCATTCTCAGTTGAGAGTGAAGGCACTAGTTACAGTTACGACTGACGATTGTGCAACCACCTTCGTGGATATCGATAAGACCATTTCTCATGATGATCATGGAAAGCTGGAGGTTGGTCCAAAGAATGCTTTGGTGCAGTGGAAAAAGCCGCAAAACGAGCAGATGTCTTGGCAGAAACAGTGTCTGCAGCAGCAACCGCGTATGCGTGGTGAAATGAAATCTCCTCGGGCATCAGCTCAGTCACCTTCCCAACGCTTTCGATTGCCACAGATGCCAAACAGAGGTCGAATGCTAGCACCACCGATACAATCTCCAAAGATGTCCAATGTACGAATGCTGCAGCCGTGTGTGCCACAGTCAGTTGTGAGACTCAAGAAAATTCCTAGTCAATTGGCTGCATCACAAAGCATTGCCTTGGAAGCGTTATCTGCTGCCAAATCCTTCCCGACCCAAGAGAGACATGCACTGGCAGGACACGATGATGGTGAGGCTAAAGGAGCAACAAGAAATTGTTTCTTACCATCTGAGGCAGAGATCGAGGACAATGGTAATGAATCGAACAATTCGGCTCATTCATCGGGAGTTGCACAGTTATATAACAAGACTTCATTGCCTGCTGTTGCTAACAAGAACAAGAGGAAAACTGGCAACCAGGAGGCCAAACTGTTAGCGAGTTCTGGAAGTGGAGATGCAAACTCCAAAGAGTCATGGAAAAAGATCCCTAAACTGTCAAAGCATGGCATAGAGGAGCATTCAGAGGAGGAGGAGGAGGAGGAGGAGGAGGAGGGGCAGGAGGAGGAAGAAGAGGTGGAGGATAACAAGAGTTGTAAACCACACCCATTGAAAAAGGTCTCCAAAGTGCCACATGGACAGAAAACAAAGAAGGCTGTACACACAGTGGAGCATCCGGAGGAGGAGGAGGAAGAGGTGGAGGGGCAGGAGGAGGAAGAAGAGGTGGAGGATAACGAGAGCTGTAAACCACAGCCATTGAAAAAGATCTCCAAAGTGCCACATGGACAGAAAACAAAGAAAGCTGTACACACAGTGGAGCTTCCAGAGGAGGATCAGGACAAGACCGAGGAGAACGAAGAGGAAGAGAAGAATGGCAGACCAACCAGAACAAAGTCGATAAACAGAATGACAGCGCCTCCTATGCAAGCGGCTACACAGGGCATGGAGGCTTTGGCTGATGAATTTCTGACTTCAAAGGCTGCTCCCAGAAAAAGACCAAAGGTTAATTTTAATTTACATTAGGGTTGTTAATATCTTTTTGGCAAACCAATTATTGGTTTTAGAAATCCTTGGGTTTTTTGATTGGCCAGCACACACATACATGAACACACTTTCACACAGGAAGGGCCACTCCTTAATTACAAATCATCATCACTGATAATTATACAGTGGAGGTCTTTGGAATTGACAAAAATGGTATCCTCTATCTATGGTTTAGACTAACTTTTATCCTGACAATGCCTCCCTCTATAGAGTATACTTCTAGGAATTGCCAATTATGATGATGACTGATTCAGTGATGGTTACAGAACACTGAAATCAGGTGTTGGCCATGCGAAGAAGTAGTTCAAACTTTAGAAAACTTGATATTCCAGTCAGTTTCACAGATTGCAATTCATTTTGTTTTAAATATCAACCCATTGAAATTCCTGAACGGCTATCATCTCCTGTGTCAGAGTCTTTTAAATGTGCATGCAGTATTAGTAAACTCTGTGTTGAACTGTTGTTTCATATGGTAGCCACTGTTTCAATGCTCAGATGTTCTATGATGTCTTTGCTAAGCTAGTTGTGACATCTAAGCAGTTTCCTCCAGATCAGCTTTTATTTTCTGTTAAATACGGTTAATGCTGATAATAATTTGGTTACTGGTAATATTTCCAATCACACCTGCAAGTTTATTGAGCTTCTTATCTGTTGTGTTTATGCCCTTTTATTTTGTTTTCTTCATTTTCCCACTATCTGGAATGGCCTTCCACTAACCTTGTGACTTATGCCTAGGCTAAATTCACCTGCTTTTTATAAGTCGCTCAAATCCTTTTTTAGCTGTGGCTGGGCTGGGAGCGCCTTTGAGTAGGTTTCTTGAATAGGTGCTATATAAATTCTCGGAATGAATGAATGAATATTGGTTGTTATGATTTCAGAAAGTGGAACAGTTGGATGAGGCAAAGATGCCAAGGCTAGAGAAAGAGGTGGATGGTGCATCGTTTTGGAACACTTTTGTTTCCAAGGGCACTGGCAAGAAGAAGGCAGCTGGAAAACAGGCCAAATCGTAATCATATAAATGATTACAGTGGACTAATTGATCTGCAGTTTTGTGCAAACTTTTCTTTTAGATGTTTGATCCTTTAGGAACAAATGGATATTACAATTTGAGAACAGTTCATAATTGGAAAATATTTATATTCTTTTTTCTGAAGATTTTTACTAGAATTTGTAAATGATGTCTTAGTGTTTTATTTTCTTCTGAAAGATTGAATTAATTTTTATTTTGGTGTGTTGCTATTTTCTTAAATAATTCTTTCGTGGTTCTTTTGTGAAAAGTGTGTGTTCATTTATCAATATTTTAATTTTAGGAGTTTTTAGAAGATTAGATAGTGTACAGTTTATGTAAAAGATCTACTTATAAATATCTTCATTAGAGTGTGGCACATATGAGTGCTGTTATTTTCTGTTCTAATTATTTTAGCCTTGATCCGTGATTGCTTATCTAGAGCTGTCTAATCAGAAGCACTGATTAGTTTGAAACGCATGTACCGGTATAGACTGCCTCTCTGTGTGGTGACATTATTTTGCATTGTGATAATTCTTATCAGTTACTCAAAATATTTGGCATGCTGTGTGTTTCATGGCAGTTATTCTATTTTTGTGGAGTACATTTTAAAGTTCTTTTATCAAGACTTTTAACTGTTAATTCTGTAGTTGCTTAAATTCATGTCATAGTATTCATAATTGAAGTTGCTGCAGTTATTGTCAGTTTTAAAATTTAACAAGATTCCTGTAACTAATTTGATTGGATTGTGTTTTCATGGAGAAATCCATCTGACTTCACTGGTGGGGGTGGAGGTGGGGGTGGTGGAGGAGGAGGTGATGATGATGGAGATGTTGATGATGAAAATTACAATGAATGGGTTAAGGATATATGGCTGTTCTGTGTTCCAATTGCTAGATTAGCAAAGTTGATTTTATTTGCTTTTTAAACATTGCTCAGGCATTAATGATGAAAACACTGAATGCTTGTGAACGTTTTAAAAAGAAAAATTCCTAAAATGGTTTATTTTTAACATGTAAAATGGTTTATTTGTAACATTGTGAGTTGAGATGCTCCTTTATAAGCAAGTCCTGCTGATTGTTGTATTTTGGCTTCATTTATGTGTCTGCATTTAAAGGGTTCAGGGTCTTGTCACTTGTTTGCTTGACAAAAAAATTGTTGAGCCATTCAATAAACTATCTTTCGACTCTGGAGCAAGGCTTTTGTTATAAATGACAATTATAGAGCTATAATAGAAACGCAATGAGTTAATCTAATCTTACCTTTATTGTATCATTGTATGTATGTGTAAGCACTTGTAGCACTCCTTCATGATTGCTACTTAGAGGCGCTCCCGACTACAGCGCAGACACTGAATCAGAGTTTCACGCCAAAACGCACTCATGAGCAATTGCGAGTAAAGGACTTGCTCAGGGTCACTTTGTGGCAGCTTGAGTTGGATTTGAGCCGGCAGCCTTCTGACTCCAAGGCACCGAACATACCCCTACACCACCGTGTGTGTGCGTGTTTAAAGCATGCAATGATTTGTTTAATCAATCAATCAATCAAATTTTTTTATTGAGCCAGAGAAAAGCACACAAGGTACATATCATCACATAAAAATAAAACATGAATGCTATTGGCAACAAAAGGAAACCAAGAAGGGACTGCAGAGTCCCGCTGGTTAGGGCCACCTATGCAAATTTTCTGGTTCTAGGCGTTAACAAATTCAGGACAATAAAATCATATTCTATTTTCCATCATATATGTAATAAATCAAAAATAAATCAAAACTTAACTACGAAAACTAAACGTTTAGTGCTTTATGAAGCAAAATTGGTGAAGTCGTATCACATGGTTTTTACAGAATTGAGCTTAAATTTAAGTATTAATGAAATGGAATAAAATTTTATGTAGCTACTTCACTGATAACTGTAGGGCCTAGTGCCTACACTCTAAGGGAAGAGTAAAATGTTATTTTTAAAACTGGTTGAGAAGGATAGTCCACAGGTCTGCTTGGAATTCATACAAGTACTTTAGGCTTGAACTATTGCCCTTCAAGAATTCCATGCCACCCTCCCCCCCACCCCCTATTACCAGTTATTCGGCTAAGTTAGATCATATATTATTCTAGCAGTTATCGAAGTGTGGGTTGTCTGCAAAATACCTGTACTTTGAAACACGACTGATTTTATGTCATTGCCATCCAGCCAGGCATGTAAGGTTCCTTACCTTGCATTGCTAATAGTTCCAACCCCGGTCGTTTGGAGCGTTGGGATCGATTGATGCTTGGACTTATAAAATATAAGGACTAGAATGATTAGCTTCATTAATTATTTACAAGCGTCGTTGTCACGCTGCTGAGCATCTGACAGACTGAGACGGATTTCTGCTCAGCGTTTGGTAGACCACCACAGCTTCGTCGGAATAATAGTAGGCGTTCGACTAATTCTTAAAGGTGAGACTAGTAGGCCTATCTCCAAACTTAATGCACCTCCAACTGATTATTATGGACTATTTACTTGTTTAGGAATTACGATGATGAAGGCAGGGCCATTTGCTTTGTATGCCACTTGGATATGAGTGAGACCTGTGCTTTCCCGTTACCCTCCTCACAGAGAGTACTAGCTGTTGTAGGTGAGCCAATTGTTCAAAGACGATAGGCCTGCGGTATTGAGGTAGACTCGTCTTCAAACTTCCAAAGCGCTACTCGAATTCCACGCATAAGGTACCAGCTTATTCAAGAGCACTTCGGAGATTGTTATGACCTGCTATAGAAACTGGACGACCTAGTACTTAGCTAAGGTGGCTGTGGTTTTTGGTCTAGAATTGGAAGGTGGAAGATCAGATGAATTATTATGGTGTGCCCTCTCCCACCCAGACATACTTTTAACTTTGAATTTCCAAATGCAATGGTAGCATTTTAAGCTGCTTTCTTTAAAAAATCCCATAGTTTTTCAATGCTGATAAGAGTGGTCTAAGACTTCAATAAATAGCCTATGCTCACAATTAGGTAAAATAATTTCTATTTGAGATTTCACACTGTGCATTACTGGACATTTACTGCACCGGTAGTATAACTGCTTCAATTTTTTCGTCATCTTTCAGGATGATTAGTGTTTCTTTTTTGAGAGTCCTGTGGCTCTGTTCAGTCTCATCAATGACCAGCGGTCAAGCTGTTATCTCAGTTGCTCGAGAAACAACTTTTATTGTCTATAAACCTGGTCAGTTCACCATCTTCGTTTCCAAGACTGGACGAGCTCAACAAACTGTGACAGCGATTGTTGAAGTAAGTCATTCGTGAATGATCTTATGTATGTGGTTTGCATTTGAAAACGGCATTTCTGAATTCCATATGTCAGATAGCGGTGCACTAATTACTAAAATGTACCAATTGCAACTGTTTTGATAGATTCTTGAGAGGTGTATGTGCATCTTGATGTTGATTGATGACTTAAGTTGATTAGCATAATTATTAGCCGCATTTATGTATACATTAGTTATGTGAGAGCACCTGACATTAATATATTCAGTAGCCTACTTTCTTTATTGTGTGACAGTTGAACATTGTCTTCTTTGGCCATGAAGTCACCATTATTTCCATTCTAGCTGGATTCCTGGTACATTTTCTCAGTCAAAGTTCTTTAATTGCTTTTAATTCGGAGGGCCTTACATTACATTACACCAAAACTCTTAACAACATGCCTCTTTCAGAGTGTCTCTGAGAGTAAAATTTTAGTGCAAAGGTTTTTTTGCAGTGTATAAATGCTATTATGCTAATAATATTCTTATAATGACCAAATGTTGTGGTTGCCATCAAAGCTAGGTGCTGTTGGCTGTATCACTGCGGCATACAGAAGCATACTCACCTGTATGTCTTCTGAGACTGTTTCTAGAAGCTTTGCCAAGACTCAATAATTAATTAGACTGCAGTTCTATTAATCTAGTGGTGGGTCATCACTCTTAAATCTCATCCATAAAATCGATCAGCACTGCTCGATCAATATTCAATGTGTTATATATATATATATATATATATATATATATTAGGGCTGTTGTTCGATTAAAAATTTTAATCGAAATTAATCGTGCGATTAATTTTTTTAATCGCAATTAACGGCAAATTAATCGCAATACATTTTCTTCAATTATATTAATCTTACTATTTTCTAAGGACCCCTGTAGCATAAAACGTTAATGACTAAATGCATTATTTCTATTGCAAACCTATTCAATAACCTTTGGCTTAGGCCTACTGAATTTCTGCTTTTAGTTTATTGAACAGTTTTGTATTACAGACAGAATTGAAACACTGTTCAAATCACTCAACTGCTCAAATACCGTTAATTTTTTTAATTTCAGCCACTTTTAATTAAAATGATATAGGCCTAACTGTGAAAATTAGACAACCGTTTTTTGACTATCAAAATTAATAATTTATTCAGCCAATTGTATAGGCAGACCAGTTTATTTACATTGGTCAGCTCACGGGATGCTCTTATTAATTAACAATAGTAGGTCTACATACTATAGGCCTATACATTGAACCTCATTATTTATATTTAATCACAATTTTTCACAAGAGGTAGTGGTTCTTGCCAAACCTCGTCTCAGTTGTCCTTCTGTAAACATTTATCATTTGAAACCTGGATCCATTGGTCTTGCCATCTCATGGAGTTCAATCAATGTAGTCTCATGGGGGTGAGAAAACAACCTTAGTGGACGATGCGGCCGATGTCTTCGGCTCATCGTTAGCGTTTAACGCATGTTTTGGTTCGCATGCAGGTGATATTATTGAGCAAGAAATTCTTACGATAATACTCAAATTCTTTTTGGAAGATTTGCCAAAGAATCCATCCCTAGATTTACGTTTAAATCGAATTTTTCTGCCTCTGGTTCCATTTTAATCAGATCTAATTAACGCGAACGATTAATGCGTTAAAAATTTTAATCGCACAATTTTTTAACGCGTTAATCGCACGCGTTAACGCGATTAAATCAACAGCCCTAATATATATATATATAATATATATATATAGTTATATACCACATAAACAAAACTGTGAATCATAATGCTCATATTGGATCCAAGTCCATATGTTAAAATAGTTGTCATTCCCTCACAAAAAGTGTTTAATATTAGCATTTAAACACCAGATGGCCTGTCAGCTTAGGGTAGATCTGTCTTACTAAGAGATTATGCTATGTATAGTCATTGATTGGTTTTAATGAATCAATCTAGTGTTTTTACTTCTGGGGAATTGTTATTATCAAACTGGTCAATGATGCATAGAGCAGGTTAAGACAGTAATACTGTAATTACTGCTTACCCAACAGTAGTAACTGTGTGAGGATCTCAAATCAAGTCCTTCGAGCACAATTGCTTAGCAACATTGATACTCCATGATTTGTCTTTGAAGCTGTAGGCCTACTAATGGGGAAATAAATTATAAATTATTACTACTATTCCTTTATTGAAGACTCATTGTCAAAATCGCAACGAGGTACAAAATCTGCAGTTTGGAGTTAGAATAATGAAAAATAATTACCACAAAGAGACTGATACGAAGTACGAAGTCCATTCATTCATTTCAGACATTCATATAGCGCCTCTTCGAGAGTGATATGGCCTGCCAATTATATGTTGCTGCTCTGCTGGGCTTAGGATGCTTTACAATCTGGAATGACATCCGTTAAACTGGTTTTCGTGACATACATAATTTACATAAGTTACCGAATAATTTTTGCCGTAGATTGTGAATGGAACAGTGGATGGACATTCGGATTTCGTTGGCACGTCACAGTCGATTGCATTTCCAGCTGGAGTCGACGATCTCACGACCCCTGCAACATTTACGATTGCTGACGATGGACGTCCAGAGCCAGACTACACGTATGCCATACAGATGAAGGTGACATCTGGTGATGCGGTTATTAGCCAGTCGCTCGTGGCAACGGTTACCGTGGTTGCCAATAACGACCCTTTTGGGGTGTTTGGCTTTTTGATGGTGAGTTATTAGGCTATCCTTCCTTATTTTACTTTCTAAGTTACGGGTAAGTTTTTCAGCACTGTATGAAACTTTGCTTCTTTGTTTGGCTTTTTGATGGTGAGTTATTATTCTATCCTTATTTTACTTTCTAAGTTACGGGTAAGTTTTTCAGCACTGTATGAAACTTTGCTTCTTAATTGTGACTTGTTTAAGTAGAATTGTTAGAGGCTAAATTTGAGTTATTTATTGCTGATGTTTTTTACATTTTGTTGCAATGGAAATAGTTTTTAAAATGGGGTGGGCATTCTTAAATCTGGTTACATGGAATTTCGTCAGAATCTGACTGTTTAAGATAACGGATTCAACAAATTCTCATCGTTGAGGAAAATTCAGAGGAATGTGAACAGAAAAGCAATCTGGAAAATCCAAGAAAGAAGAAATATAGATGACACCAAGGCAGCTTGAAAGTATCGATTAAACTTGTTCATATTGTTGTTTTTCATTGTGGCTATCATGGATGACATTCATTCATTCATTCATTCATTCATTCATTCATTCATTCATTCATTCATTCATTCATTCATTCATTCATTCATTAAAAAAATTTATATAGCACCCCTTCTAGAAGACTACTCAGAGGTGCTCCCAGCCCAGCCATGGCTGGATATAATAACGAGACGCAGCTGACTTGAGTTCACACGTCACAGTTGCCACTCGATAGCTATCTGACATGTAGTCAGATCCATAGTTTCTTACCTTTGTAAAGCTCTCTACTTACTAAACCGAGGTTATCGTTCGAAATTCCCAATTGTTTCTTGTTTATTGGTATGAAACTTTACTGTACACTACATATTATATCAAACTTTTTGTAAAGAAATTGCTAAATGTTTCTACAAGGAGTGTCAATGATTCAATGAATGATGGCATTATGAAATTTCAGCCAACCATGGCGTTGGTGATGCAGGAAAAGCCAAGTGGAGGTAGCAATTTGTCATTGGTGATTGAACGGAAACGGGGAAACTATGACAGTGTTGTGGTCACCTATGAAGTATGTGGCTGTCTTACACTTGTACTGTTTTTGCATTGGACTACATAACATGGCCTTTCTTTTGTGATTTGTTGTTGTGTGTCTACATAGCTGACAATGAATTAAAGATTACAAATATTTATCATCACTAATTAATTGCGTAAAAATAGCCTTTTAGCATCAACTGCTGCAATAAAATCTTGGTCGTGATTCAATATTTTATTGAGTCTCGAATCTGTGTGTGAAGGTGCTTGATACAGTTTTGAACATCATATTTTTAATAAAGGTACATCCGTCTGAATTGATTGAGGAGATCAATTAGTTACCTGGATTCATAAACATGTACAGCTGTTGTTTTGCATAACTGAAACAAGTAGTCAAATTTTTCAGGTTTTAGGCAACCAGTCCACTGTCGTTCCTGGTCTTGATGTGGTACCAGCCTCGGGTGTGGTGAAATTTGGGCCAGGTGAATCAAGCCGCACAATTGATCTGCTAATTGTTAGTGACCAGGTATGATCATCAAACAATCAAGCTAGTTTGTGTTTATATATTTTGGAGTATAAAGGTACCATGTTGCCAATCACTAAACATCAGTTTGTAAACTTGTTTAGCTTCATTGTAGTGGTTTAATAATTTCTCATGGGTATTGTGCAGGAGTTTCTGTTTGCATAAATTTGTGTTTAAAGCAATGGTAATTATTATTCCACAGTTTAACGTCGTCCTATGACATCATTGGCCATTGACGACAAGCGAGGGTAAGCCAAGAGGAAGCGTTAATATTCTGTGTTTCGTCTTGTTGACTTTTTCCGTAGATTCCAGAGAATGATGAGACATTCATTGTGAGACTGGTGAGCGTTGCCGGTGGTTACAGCGTTGACCCATCCAACAACCGACCTCTTTTCAACGTCTCGTCCAGTGAACTGACCTTCACTGTCCTACAGAATGACGCACCAGTGCGCTTCTCACAGGTATATACTTGTTTACGTTTATTTGCTTCTGTGTTTAATTGTATTTAATTAATTTATGATGTCGACTTTTTGAATTTTTCCAAACAATTTTACTTTATTTTAGGACAATCAGCACTTAATCTTACAATAATTTCATGCGTAAAATGTTGTTATTCGCGTTGCTAATTATGAAAATTTGCTAAAGGTTCATTTTTATCTCTCTGAAAATGTTCTTTGTTTTTATAGGCCGAATACAGAGCTTACATTGACTCATTTTACTCCACTGTCTTCCTGTCTGTTTATCGTGGCATTGACATTGATGGCAAGAGTCTGATTGGTCCAATCAATCAGCCAGCTCTTGTCTACTACTACCTGCTCTCTGGTACGGCTGTCATAGGCGTCGACTTTCTTGGTGCCAACGGCAGCATCGGATTCAGCCCTGGCATAACATCGTCCAACATCGCCATTCAGATTCTTCCGTCAACTTCCAAGAAGACTGATTCAAGGTTTGACGTTGTGTTACACGACCCAATCGGTGATGTCGTCTTGGTCCAGCCCTTTGTGGCAACCGTGGTCATCAATTCCAATGACGACTATCGTGGTGTTTTGTCGTGGAAATTTGCTACAGGGAACCAGTCGTTATATCCGCTGATTACAGTGGACGTTGATGAGGATACTGCGATCAATCTGACGGTTGTCAGAAGTGGTGGAACTTACGGAATTGTCTCGGTCCAGTGGTTGTTGACAAGAAATGATTCTTCCTTTGGGACTGATGATGCTTTCATCTTTGCACTGAATCCACGTCTGGGACTCGTTGTAATCGATGACGGAAAAAGTGAGAAGGAAGTCTCACTGGCAGTTGGGGACAGTAATAGGCCAACACCAGCATTCCTGTATCGTCTTGATCTTCTGCCGGATACGGTTACGGGTGGAGCCAGAATCGGAGGAGTTCCGACTACGTATATCATCGTGAAAGACAGTCATGCTGCACATGGAATTGTTGAATTTGCCAACAGTTCAGCGCAGAAAATAATCATGGTGCGTCTTTTGATCAGAATGATTTAAAAGTGCTTGTTTATAACTTGAGCTTGCTGCAGTTATTTTAATGAGACAAATCAAGTAACTTTACCTTTTTCAATAATATTTTATTTCCTGCAATTTCAGTGTGTTTTTGATGGTTACTGATTTAGTTTATTACTGTGGAGGTAAAGAAACACTGAAGAAATGTTGAATTGGCATTTACAATGCTAAGTCTGCATTTACACTTGTCTCTTTGTGCCGGATTGTTTAAAAGTTCTTTGTACTAATTAGATAAGGTATATTGCATTATTTTTGCATATATTAACTTGCATTTTTCAACAATAGCCACCAGTGTTTTGTTCGTAGTGTTTGATGAATGTGCTGTAGGACAAAATGTGATATATAACCCAACTCGAGAAACTTTTAAGAGTGGTTCCTTGCTTTGAATTATCTGTTCCAACTTCCAGATGATGATTTCTTATTTGAGCCCTGATCCCAAAACTGAAAGCACAATATCAATCTGCCTTGTTTTTGGTGATATGTAACATATAAGAAAGCAGGCAGTTGGGGTATGGATGCTCAATTGTTGGTAATTAGGTTTCTGGACCGAAATCTTTCTGTTGCGTGATTAGGAGGAAAATGTGAGAAAGGTGCGCTTGTTGCTGCGCCGTGATGGAGGAACCTTGGGTGATCTCGTGGTGTCCTATGATGCCGTCTATTCATGGAATGGAACAGTCATCAGAGGTATGATTATGATTACGATCATGATTGCGATTTACGATTTAAGAGTGTTTATGGTGTCATCTATTTCAGCTGATTGCAACATCGCTTGGTCTGAAAATTGAAATAGTTGTGTCAGGAATTCAATCGCACAAAGCTTAAATAGACTTTTTGTTAATACAGTGTTATCTGCCTTGCAGGGAAATTTTCTGTTTATGTTTACATTGCGAATGGTATTTGTATTATGGTCTTATTATTTTCAGATGTCTTTAAGTCATCTGTTCCTGGGTCTGTCTACATGTTGGCTGGGCAGAACATGTCATCATTTGACATTGTCATTAAGGAATCTGTGTTTATCAGACTTGGAGCCAGTTTTCTCATCAATCTTACTGGGATACATCTTGTGATGAGTAAGTAGCGTTTTCTGCAGATATGGTACTCATCTGGTTCACATTTAGCAGAATTTTGCCTGATTTTGTCTAGAGTATAACTTTATTTAGAATACTTGTAAAAAATTCAGCTTTTCATAGATTTAGAGATGTTTGTGAGTTTTGATGATATTAGGCCTACAGCAAATCACTTTTAGTGTCGAAACTAATTGTCACTCGGTGATTGCTTCAAAATAAATCTTGAAAACAAATTATAATCTGTTGAAGAATCTGATTGGTCAGAAAAATCAGAAGTTAGTCTACGGTGGGAAAACGACTTTGAAAATAATGAGATTTAAAGTTTAGATCAGACTGATCTCAAAGAACTGACAACAGAGTACTTGTAGTTTTAGCTCCACGAATGAGTAAAAGAACCTTATGCTATTGCCCAGAATCAGGCAGAAACTGACAGTATAGCCAATGAAACATCATGTAATATGTTGCGGTATGTCAACTTAAAATTTTCAATAAATGATATATATATATATATATATATATATATATATATATATATATATATATAACTAAGCAGCAATGTTGAAATCCTTTCAAACATGCTAAAAAAACAACATGACTTGATAACAGTGTTGTATAGTGGTATGTGGTATGAGTTTGACCTTGTATGCATTGGTTACTCGGTAATAATCCACTAGTTAGCCTGTGTCATATTTGCATCTATATTCCAGTTCTGATTGCTTATCCCTTAAGTTTTTGAGTGCCTGGTGGTTTGTCAGGTTAAAAAAATTTCCAAAGATTAGTTTTGGAATGAGTTCCTTTGTGTTTTAGAGCTGGATGTTGGTCCGTACAAAAGTCCTCTGTTGGGTTCTACCAGGTCAACGACGGTCATGGTAACAAGTGTGGCAGCGAATGGAGAAGTTGGGTTTATTGACACAACTACGAGAACCGTACCAGGACCACTTCCTGTCAATGGATCGTTCATCAGGGCAAGCATTCATTCATTCATTCAGTCATTCATTCATTCATTTGTTGATTATGGAGATTTATGTAGCACCCCTTCAAGGTTATCGCTTACCACGCAGGAGTGCTCCCAACCCAACCTTGGCTGAAAAGTACTGTTTTAAGACTGTGATAGAGCACATCTGTGCAAACCTTAGGCATAAGACAGTGGGAACCCATATCATATCAAGGGGGCTAATAACAGAGAAAGCACAGTGCTGTCTAAAAGCAGTTTGTGCAACAGTCTTCTTGTTGGTTTGAATTGCTGTATCATTGTTGGTGTTAGTATTAATTATTTATCAAGTGTGATAAATGGATTTTGTGATTGCAGGTTCCGGTGGTGAGAGATGGAACAAATGGCAACGTCACCATCTTCTGGAACATCTCTGGAACTGATGGAAGCAGTATCCAGTTGACGGAAGCTGATGTGACTCCACTGTCTGGTTCCATCTCAATGATGTCTGGTCAGTGGTCAGTCTTTTGAAAGAGCTCTAGAGTAAAACTATTGTTTCCACCTTGGTGTATTTGTATGGTGCTGGAAGGTGCAGTAAGTTAAGAACTGGTGATCCTGGGTAGCACATAAATGCCATTCAGCCCATCTTTTATTGGTGAGTAAATGTCTGATAATGTCCGATGGGTGAGGGGGTGGGAAGGAGGTGCTTTTGAAAGTGGCCACTGATGCTTGATTGCTGTGGTCAGTTTGTGCCTCAGCTAAATGATTATTGTTCAGCCTCAGGTTCTTCTGAGATTATTCTATGGACCCATGTCTGTCTACGTTGTTTCGTATCTTTCATCTTGCTTCACAAACAGAAATTGCATTACCTTTTTATTCCAGTGACGTTGTCTTTCTGTTTCACTTCCCAGGTGAATCGACGGCTGATGTTGTGATTCTTATTCTGCCTAAGAATAAGACGGAGCTGGAGAAAGAGTTTCTCATAACCCTGCTCTCCACTGATCCTCAGAATATGCAGACATTGAAGCCTGGTTCATCGCAGGTTAAGGTCATCATTCCAGAGATGGGAAATCCTGCTGGAGTGTTCCACTTTGGAGCTGACATGAACAGCTCCTATGTCATTCAGGTACAGGGTTTCTGTTGGTTCATATTGGATTTCACATGCACTGGGATTAATTATGGATAGACAATTAGACATGGATGCTTCAAAAGTAAGATATGGGACGGTAAATAGGGTGAGATGGGAAAAGAAAATTAAAAAGAAATAAAGTTAGAATGAAATGTTGAGCATCTGATCACTACTTGCCAGTAGCAATGTTCACTTTTCGCAATATAACAGCAGCACAATATTTCTTTTTGAGTTACTGGCATTTTCATCTTAACTATTTAATAAATATTGGTTTTATATAGGCATCCTGCCTTTTGATACATGCTCTGAAACTTTCACGATTTACTTTTTGTATATAATATTGGATAATAGAGAACATTGGATGGATCAGGGGAAGATAAAGGACATGTTACATGGGTAAAATTTGCTTGTTGCTTTACAAGGAAGAGAAAGACATTATCCAAGTGACGGTTGTGAGATCTGGAAGTGCAATTTTGAACGCTGCCATCCAATACTTCCTGGAGCCGAATGGAGATGTCAAGTTCTATGGTGGATCGAATGTTCTGTACTTTCAACCGACAGACACAACAAAGAGCGTTGCTATCATCGCCAAAGATGACGGTGTTCCTCAGGTACGAGAGTTGTGTAGCATTGACTTGAATTAGTATGATAGTCAATCTGAGTTTCTGTATGCCACATCCTAGAAAGAAACTTAGAATGGCACTTTTACTAGTTAACATGAGTATGAGCAAAATGTAAAAAATATGTTTTGCATCAATACTGAAGGTTGACCTTTAATATGTTTTAGACTTTTAGTTGTTATAAAAACAAACGATTTAAAACGGAAAATAAAATGTTTCCAATATTGTCAACGTTGCCAGGAAGTTCCGGGTTAATATACCAAATCCTGGGGAGTGCAAGGTTCTGAGGGTTAAGAATATAGTGAGTAATAAATTTTCTCTTTATTGGTAAATAATAAAGGTATAGACAAATACAGATTATAGATATTTGGCAGTTTCAGTAGAATTTTATAGACTTTGGTCTACCTCATTTAGATGCAAGCAATCCTCTATAATGTTACAAAGTGCACATGATTTGATTTGATTTGATTTGTTGTCAGTTTAATCTTTCAGACTTTTCTAACACAATCTTTGTTGACTTTTTTACATGTTTTTATTCTCGGAGGTAGGCTATTCTTCTCATTTGTTGTGTGTTTTTCGATGTTTTTGCTAAGCTGGATGTAATGTACACCCTGCGCCTGCGTTCTTATGGACTGCGACGAGTGGCCATTGGAGAGCCGAATACCATCAATGTTACAGTGTTGGCTGCCAATCAACCATATGGCCTCTTCACTTTTCCAGCTTTTAATTACACAGTCACCACTGGTAAGTAAAGTTAAAATGAAGTGTAGTGAAAGTTGTGTTTTTCTCTTTTTATTGACTTTTTAAACCTTGTAGCTGCTGTAGCAGGTAGATAGTGAAGTTAAATGGATATAGGCTGGTAGTCTTGTACTCTCACACATTTAGGACGTCATGTACCATATATGAAACAATCTTCCCTACGGAATCATCAGGAACTCTGCATTCACTGCGGTTTTCAAGAGGCATCTAAAAACTGGACTTTTTATGCTGGTCCACCCTAACTGATTTTTTTCTCTCCACCCTATTATGATGGCTCTTATCTTACAGGAAAAACATAATACAGCTGTTGTTTACGATTGTCTTGTTTGTTTCTCTGCTTCACTTTCAGTGAAAAAGAAAGGCCAGTACGTATATGATGTATCGATGGTTGTAAAGAGATTGAAGGGCAGCTTCAGCCTTGCCACAGTCGATTGGTCTTTGATTAATTCAACTGACCTAGTTTATCCAAATCCCATTGGTGGAACCTTGACCTTTCAGTTTGGCCAGTCAGAAGGGCACATCGACATTCGTCTAGTGGTTAATGATGTAAGTCAGAACAAAATATGCATAAGCTGTACTTTCTTTTAAATGCTTAAAAGTATGTTCTAACGAGAACACGGAGCTGTGGCAGAGTGAATGGTTGGTGAATGAGTTATAAAATTCTGATATTAAATTTAATTATTTTGAGCTGTGAATTTTATTTCCTCGACATTTTCTCTGCCTCATTTTTGAACCTTTGATAAAATAGGTCTATTTTATATGAATTGCTTCTATATTATTCACTGATTTAATACATTATCGAATATTCCTTCATTTTAAAATATTTTTTTCTTTGCTCTGGAAACAGTTTTTTTTGACAAACCATCACCTTTAATTTTAAGTGAAATGAAAACTAAGTTGTCATCACATTCTTTCCATTCTGTTTATTCTCTGACGTTTTCTTCAGATACCCAGACTGAACGTAGGCTGCAAAGTCATCTTAAGTAATCCTTCTGGAAATGCAGTTCTTGGACCATATCCTGATGCTATGCTGGTCGTCCTCAGTAATGATTATGCAATCTACTTTACAGGTTTGTTCTTAACAAATGCTTTTACTATGGTTTAGACGAGAAATTTGGTGAAGGTTAGGTGGCTAAGGCTTAGATGGAACCCAGAGAATTGAAGGTTAATTCAAGGTCATGTTTTGAAACCTGAGTGGCAAAGTCTCTGTTTCTTAGCAATAACCAAAACCAAATTAAAATAGCTTTATTCTCATATAAAGTGACTTGCAGTAATGCACAGCAATTTTGACATTTGGCACTCAGTCCAACACGAAGAGTATAATATACCAAAGGTATCTGTTTTCAAAAGATACAGCTGTTGCTGAATGTAAGAACTTGATCTTAAAAGTATTAAACTTCATCTTTGAGGCCATAATATGTGTATGTCTGTATGCACATATTTAATCCATGGCTTCAAAGCCCATCAGTTATACATTAATCTCGATCATTTGTCTCAATTGGTCCTTCTCTTTGGAATGCTCTTTCTCCTTCTGTTCGCTCTACACTTCTTTCTGGTAGTCTCTCTTCTGCTTTGTCTCTTCTCAAAACCTGTTTCTTCTCGCTGGGCCTTGCGCACTGGGAGCGCCTCTGAACGGTTCACCCTACTAGAGGCGCTTTATAAATGTTTAAATACAATACAATACAATATTAATGGTGCCATTTTTTATATATATATACTGCTATTGTAGCTTTAAATATTGCTGCAACTGTATGCCTATCATATCATACAATATCATATAAAACAAGCAAATTCATAAAGACTGAATATTTTAGAGCACAAAATGGTCATTTAGCTATTCAATTTTTACATGGCAGGGATTTTTTGTGTGTGAGGAAATTGAAGAAGAGGTGTAAACACAAACTAAAAATTATAGTTTGATAATATGTACAGTTTATTTATTTTATTTATTTCGTATTTTTATTTAATTCTTCGAATGCTGTTTTGGTGAAATTCTTTGTATAGAATCACGGATACAGATGTTGGTGGACACTTCAAGACCTGTGAACATTACTCGAGATGGTCCGGTGGATGGAAGGCTGACGCTGTGGTGCCGCACAGTCAACGGAACAGCCTATGCTTGGCGTGATTTCGTTCCAATTGACGCACAACTGACGTTCGGAAAAGGAGAGAGGAGCAAAGAACTGAACGTATCCATCGTTAACAGTCGAATTCCACAGCCGGATGAGTCGTTCCACGTCATAATCTATGATCTCTCTGGTAATGGAAAAACTGCTTTAGTTGTTCTAAAGTCATCCTGTCCACGTTCATTTGAGAGTTAGAATAGATTCGTGTCTCCTGCAATATTCTTTGGAAGTCTTGTCCTAATAGCACTTTGCATCAGAAGCTGGATATAAAGGCTTGCTAGAGCCAGCTGGGATATCCAATTTTTTAAATCTAATCTTTGGATTATTCTCTAAGCATGATTTGATTTAGCAGTCACTCTGATAACTATCATATTTTATATTTATGAGACTAATTTTTCAGTCTTTAAATTATTTTTGTGTTGACTTTAAATATTGAAATATCCTTTTGAATTCATTAGTTTTTTACTTGCATGTGTTGTGGTCGTCAATAAAAGTATTGATTGATTGAAAAAAGTTGCTTCCCACAGATTGAAATTTATTTATCTTCTCTGACAACTTGGCTTACATTGCTACAGATGATTTCTTTTGATTCATTGGCTCTATATAAATGTCTAATTATATTGCATTATGCTGTGTTAGATTGGGCAGCGTTTCTGTTTTAGATGCTTTGGTCGTAACGTCAAATCTCACTGTGATCATCACAGCTCACAGTGTGTCTAATGGAGAATTCCGATTTGGTCCACCATTCAGTAAAACAGGAAATGAAGGAGCAGCGACAAAATTTGCGTAAGGTCACTCACTAACGTCGGAGGGTTCACTCACTCACTCACTCACTCACTCACTCACTCACTCACTCGCTCACTCACTCACTCACTCACTCACTCACTCACTCACTCACTCACTCACACTCACTCACTCACTCTCACTCAATCACTCACTCACACACAATAGACTGGTCCAAAAAACTGAACATTGAAATATCTGAAAGGCATGTTGTTTTTTGTGTACATCTGGTACAAGAAACCCACAGTGCAAAATATTAAAACACTGAGGCTCTATCTTCAGGTCCCTCAATGCTGTCAAAGTTTTAGCATGCTTACTACATTGTAAACGGTGCAATATAACTGGCAGGCATCCAATCAACGAGCACTGAACCTTCCATTTTAGCTGTTAGCAATATTAGTGAATTGCCAGCATGAAAAGCAGCTACAATTAGTGTTTAATTGACTATCTAGTGTCGAATAAAAAATATATAAGAATGCTGTCTGCATGTCACATTGTCGGTTCCGAAAGTCGAATTTGACCATGAAGATTACGATGAAGCTCCGCCACCTGGGGTAATGCTTAGTGTCTTCGCTCTTCGTCAGCGAGTCATTGAAGGTGCTGATTGTTGCAACTAATCTCAGAAATCTCTCTGGCCCATCATTCACGACTTGGTCTGTAGGCCTACTTAAGAGGAAGATCCAACAACGTCTCCTTAATACAAAGAGATTTCATAAACCTCCGGCTCTCTGTTATTTCCTCTCCTTGTTTTCCTTATGAACCTACCTCTTGCAGTCTAGGTTCTTCTTCTTTACTTGTGTCTTGAATATCTCTTTTCTCGTTCATAAACTACTTCTTGGAGAAAAATAAGAACCCAGCAAGGTCAGTTCTTAAATACAAGAAATGACGCATGCATGAAAGTGTAGTAAATGCCGCCTTAGTGATCTTCTCATTTACAGCGTTGTGTAGGTCATCCAGGAGAGCAAAGTCATTCATAGCAGCATCACAAGCTCTTGGAACCACTACGCTGCAGGTACTGGGTTAGATCAGGACAATGAAAACAGCCACTTCTCAGATTATAGCTTCCCCGATCCTGGCTGGTTTCATTTGCTCAAAAAAGTGAAAACATCACGAGTTTGAGTATACGTAAATGAACGTTGTTATCTGTCGTGCATGGTGGAGTGTGAAGATCCCCTGTTAGAAAATACAGAAGCAGTTTACACAGTTCTGGAGGTCTTCATGACCACGATGGCTGCATCTTGGCACTTCCTGCAGTCATCTATTTTAGAGCCTGAAATGCACGGACTAGCGGACTGTTAGGATGAAAGACCACTGTTGGTGATAAACGTTTGAATAGCTGGATATCGGGTCCAGAAGATGAGTCCATCACAACTGTGAAGACTGTATCCAACATAGACTCTGTTGTGAGATGTCTGTACAACTTAAACGCAACAGAGGTCAACAAAATACAACACTGAACAGTTACTAACATCCGTAGGCCTACTGGATCCCATGCCAGTGTTGTAAGCAGTAGAGTCAAATAAAATAGCTTCAATAGGTTTTTCCAATGTCCATTCTTCATTGATCTTGACAGCGACGTTGGTCATGGCAGTTCCAGTAGGCTACCCGATGGAAGCTTGGGCACAGCAATGAACTCATCGAATTTGATATTTGGGCTTGAAATCAACAGTTATTGACAAAAGGTCAACTCAGTGTGAGAATTGTGGAAAAATAACTGGGGTTGAACCATGATTCACTTGGAATTGGGTGTGTGAAAAACATACTTTACTATGGGGCTCTAAGAAAGACTGGGGACTGAAACGCCCAGTAATTCACACCCTGGGCCAAACTATGTGCCCTCTTCTTTCTCCTGTAAGGTCTGTTATCCAGTTACCTTACCATTCCAGAGTGGAACTAAGAGAAAATCTTCTTTCTTGACTTCGTGGATGAAGCAATCTCTCAGACTGATGAGATAATGCATGGTTCGCCTGTCAACCCTGGCATGCCTAAGTGAGCTTTAAGACATAGACCTTTGGCCATACAGTATTGGACTGCAAATAGGATGTGACTAGAAAGCCTGTTAAAAATAAGGCTGCGGTCCAGCGTTGAAACGAGCTCAATTTATTGAACATCATGGGGGCACGTGCCCTAATGCTTCATTTGAGTCTCCTAAGGGTAGGTCTGTTTAAGTATAGGCCTACTTATCAATGTTCTGAGAGGGACAACCAACAAAGTTATGAAAATTGTTCTTGAAAACATCAATTTCCAGCCACATTAAGGTCGTCAGCAGCCCGATATTCAATGTAAAAATGAACGAAAAACCATTATATTTTGACCCCATGGTCAGATCTTATCAAATTTTGGATATTTTATTCAGCAGCAAATCCTGAGAAGGAAACCGTTCAGAAAGCTTGTGTTACAATTTTTCCCAGGTCAAACCGCAAATTGCATGGACTATCAATATATAGCCCCAAAACCCCATATTTGATGCTCGTGAGTGACCCCTTAATATTACAATTGTGGCATAAAATTTCACACAGGTACTTTTTAGATCAAAATGAACAAATGTATCAACATGCCTCAAAAATCCAAAAGAAAAAAATTTTCCCATGCGAATTTGGACCAGTCTAACACACAATCATTTACACTCACTTACTCACTCACTCACTCGCTCACTCGCTCGCTCACTCACACTCACACTTACCCACTTACTCATTTACTCGTTCACTCACTCACACTTACTCACTCACTCACTCACTCACTCACTCACTCACTCACACGCAATCATTTACACTCTATCGTTTACACTCACACTCACTAACTCACTCACTCAAACTCACTCACTCACTAACTCACTCACACTCACAATCATTTACACTCGCTCACTTACACTCACTCACTCACTTACTCACTATCTCGCTCTCACACTCACTCACTCACTCATTCAGGTGATTAATATATTTGAATGTCATGTTCTCATGCAAGTGCTTTGTTTTGACATTGACTCATGTAACACAAGAAAGGACATTTGCTGTTGCAGAATAATTCGTGATAAAGGCATCTACAATGCGGCTGTTGTGTCATTTGAGATACGAACAACAAATGGATCAGTTGTTCCAGATGGCGTTCAGTTTCAACAGGGAACTGGAAGTGTCGTCTTTGGAGATCTCCAGTCGCTCGGTGAAGTCTCCGTATTTCCAGTGGATGATGGAATACCAGAGTTTGACGAGCAGTATCAAATATGCCTCTCCAATGTCTCAGGTGATGACATTGATTAGTATAGTTCATCATCGATTGTTGTAAAGCAGTTGCAGCGAGTTGTTGTTTACTATGTCACTTTTATCGTTGAATCTCTTTCCTCCTTAGCAAGTTTTGTTTTATAATCCACTTTGGATTTTTAGTCGTTAATTTTTATGATTTGTTGCTATTGTTATTATACTTTGTTGCATTGCATTTATGTGATGAAGGACAGTTGTTGAACTGTTGAAACAGGAGGCCCTTCGTCAGACCCTGGGCGTCTTGCAACCAGGGACCTGATAGTGAACTTTACCATCGCACAGAGCAATCATCCATATGGCTTCTATCATTTCCAGGCTGGGTCAAGACAGGTGTACATTGCAGAGGACTACTTACCTGGTCAGGAAAACACGACAGTTGCCAATCTCGTAGTGGAAAGAACTTCTGGTGCAGCAAATTTCATTCGAGTAAGTGCTGCAGCTATGTATTCATGAAGCATTTGTGTACTGTAGTATGCTTTCTTCAAATTACAAATGCAGATAAGGCAGGTGTTTGCATAGTTTACTTTACTGCATATGCAAATGTGATGGTAAGGAAATAATCTTTATTACCTTGAAACCAGTATGTACGATTTGCAACTGCATTGCATACTATACTACTATAGTGTGATGTTAGAAAATGGGTGAATTGGACTTAGTCATCTAAAACTGTCAAAGTACTTATTAATATGGGTATTGGTTTTGATGGCTGTAACTTTTGCTGGTATATTTGGTGTTTTGGCATTGACATTTGGCATAATTTTCATCATACTAGTAGGTCATGCAGATTGCTACTTGATATTAATCTGTGTTATTTTAAAACGTTTTTGCTGCTAAAAGGACAAGAATTTGGCAGAATATGTAAGTATGGATAAATGTTTCTTTCAGTGTATTTCCAAGTTGTAAAATCTTAACTGTGGTTATGACTTGGTTTTGAGTATGTCGTCAGTTGTTAGTTACTAGCTGTGGTTAGCAAGTTACAGGTGAACTAGTACTTATCAGTACTTTTAATTTCAGATTAGTGGTGTGTAAATGTGAGTGCTAGGCATTATTTTCAAGTTGATTGATGGACCATCATTTTTGATGGAAGCCAGATTGTGCATTGTAGTTTAATATGCTTCATCATTCATTCAGTCCTGTAGCAGTGCTCTAAGGATTTTTTAGATTATGTAAGTTATTAACTTAACATACATAACTTGCCCTTACTTTGCCTTAGGTATAATGATGTTTGGCTTGAATATTGTTGAAAATCACCTTGCATTAATATCTTACATTGCGTTACTTGACCTGACCTTGATTAACTGACCTGACCTGACCTGACCTTTCCTTACCTAATATGTACCATACAGGTCTTGAAAGTTTCCTTGACTTGCCTACTGTGTTTTTCTGTCTGCTATACTGCTTTAAGGTAATGTGGGAGGCATACTCATATCAGATTGCTGGAGCGCATACTTTGCCTGCTGCCTGGGACATTCTTCTGCTTGGATCAGTACCCTCTGGTGTCAGACAGGTACCTAGTAAGAGACGACCTGGCACTGGAACAGTTGTACTGGAATTTCTAGGCTGCAGCTGTAAGTCATTCATTGCCTTCTCTTGTCTTGTTATCTGTGAATGTTGCCACATTTCTGATTTAGAAACTAGAAGTTCATAATCATGCTATTCATGGTCATGAATAAAATATTATTTTTCTGCTGCTGTGTTGTGACAGAATTGCCCTTCTTACACAACCGAATACAGTCATTCAACTTTATCTTGTAACGGCTTATTTGGAACTTTATGACACGTTGTTACTTTTGTGTATCAGCTATCATCATGACAGCTCAGGATAGAACAGTTTGACAGCTTGCTCATTCTGCTATGTGCAGCTGAGTTTGCCACTATAAGAAGACATGGTTGCCTTATTTTCTCTTATAGTGTAAATGATATTAAAGGATATATGGATGGATGTTGATATCCTGTGAACTTTGTTAATTATTTGATCATGTTGCTAAATTTGTGTTCAATGGTGAACTTTATTACGATTCCAGCATGTTACGTGACGGCGCTGGAACCTCGTCGTTATGATTCCACTTTCGTGCAGACTGAATTCACTCTTACAGCATGGGTTCAGTCCACTAGTGAGACCATGTCTGGCTGTGTTATTGCGAAGACATCACTCAATGGCTCCGTGGTGTACTATGCATTGGTACTTACTACACTGAACGATGGTACTACTGCTGTGAATTTCCAGTACCTTAGTGACTTACAGGTAGAGATCAACCTTTGCTTTATAATTTGCTTATGAGAAACTGAAGCTTTTGCTGCCCTTAATAATTTATTGTGAAGTATATCTTTTAACAATGAGAGTTACTAACAGTGACTGGGGAGCCAATTAAAGTGTCAGTGCATAGTAATGATTTGATTAATAATAATAATAATGATAACAATCATAATGACGATTTATATGGCACCGTAACACAGCCATGCCATTACAAGGGCACCTCACATACTATACTAAACAGCAGGATAGACCTTACAGAATGAATAAGTCTTGGGACCAGATTTGAGTCAGCTGGTCGCAGGGCGGGAGGAAGACTGTTCCAGCATCTAGGGCTGGCCACCGAGAAGGTGCGGTCACCAAAGCGAAGATTGCTTTTGTCGAGCGATCTAAGTCGCAACCCGGAAGCGCATGAGTGCGTCCCGGTGCAGGATCACACAGATGCTCAGGTTAACAGATTAAGACCTGTTATAATGACTTGTGAGTCATTGTTGCTATTTAAGCGCAGTTAGATTCTAGAAACTTTAGAATCATGTAGTGGCAAAATGATATCAGTGGACCTGGAATGCACTGGTCAGCAGAACATTAGCTGACCTTATTTCATGTGGTAACATTTCTAGTGGAATTGATGTTCTGACTATTGAGACTATAAAATGTTTTGTTGTTATCTTTTTGTTGTTTCTTGTTTTCAGACTCCATTGAGCATTACCTTTGGACTCGAAGCTAACTTTGCTGATGGTCTCTGGCATTTTCTGCTTGTTGAGATCTATAGTGGAATGGTATCAGTCTTCTCTGATGGGATAAACCATGGCCAGAGGTGACAGTCTTTACTTCTGATTAGCTGGTCTTTAGTTGGCATTGTTCTTACTTATTAATTTGTTACTTTAAATGTCTCATATGCAAACATTTGTGTTTTACCTCCAATTCCATTACTTTCCAACTTATCATTGCGCTGTCTTCTTCAATCCGACCCACACTCTCTGTGTTCTGACTGTGCAATGAAACGGACCCAAACCTTGGCTCTGGTGGACTTTATGTGAACCAAGCGGGCTCATCTGACAGAGCATTAATTTTGTGGGCTGATGAGATTTGCGCTACATTAGCATTTTATGTCTGAGCTGTAAAATTCGGCAAGTCACTTGAACATGACAGATTTTTAATACAACCATATGACGACATTGTTACATGCTTTATTAAAAAAAATTCCAGGTTGAATCTGTGAAAGAATGCAAATATCATTCAGAATTATCTTCCTTAAAAATGTAATCGTTTCATTTAGGAAAAGGAAGATGCTTGTTGACAGAGGTGGTAGTGATGATGATTATGATGATGCTGATGGCTAATTGACTCATAGTGATGATGATTGGATAGTTGAAGTGACGAGGGTGATGCTGGTAGTAGCAAAATTACCGTTCTCAATGATAATAATATATCATCAGGGCCATGGTTTGAAATTGTGTTTCTGCATTAGCAATTTAGCATATGTCAATTGTTTCATTTCAGTGTCTTGAACTCCGCTCTTCAGAGCAGCACAGTCGGAATGTTTTCAGTTGGAGCAATGAAGTCCGGCGAGAATCTCTTCACTGGACTCATGCAGGACGTCCGCATTTACGATGGAACGCTCGATTCATTGTAATTATTGTTTTCATTGTAATTATTGTTTTCATTGTAATTATTGTTTTTATTGTAATATTTCTATTCTTTTATTTTTTGGCTGCACCACTCTCTGTCAGATTTGATCTGCTGTTTGATGTTTAATGTTTTATTCAGGCTAATCAATGGCTACAGTTCAATATGTCTGAGGGTCTATGTATTCTAGAGTCCTTTAGACTCTGACGTCACACAATACTTATGTGGGGCATTATGTGATGCTATCTAATGACAACACATCAATAGTGGATTTGCAGGAACGACCTGCACAGTAATCGATGACCCTTCATCTCATGAAAAGCTCCAATCAGTCCAATCCATGTTATAAGATGAGCGCTGAAACAGTAATGACTAATGTGGCTCAATTAAAATTGTTCTTAATCATATGATTCCAAATGACATTCACTTGATTTACTGACGAAACGTTTTTATTTTCAAGATCTTTTATCTTAAAATATGTCCAGTGTTTTAATTGATGTATTAAGCAAGGAAATCAGAATGCATGCTTACATTGATTAGTACTCAGGTCGGAATGTTTTAGTCGATGGTTTTGATGTATGTTTTACATTCCCTTAAGACTAATAATGCATTAATGATTTTCTTCCAGACAAATTCAAGAGCTGTTTAAGATGCCATCAGTGAAAGACATTTCTCCGATATCAGGCTACCTGACTTTTCAAGCGCAAGACAATCGTCAGATCATAAGTTTGACTTCATTGGACAACAATATAGAGGAGCCAAATAAAGTCTTTTCCATTCGATTGGTCTGTTCCAAGGGACTCGCTGATATTCCTTCCATGGATGACACTTCCATAGTTACAGGTGCTTTTAGTTCATTCAATTATTTTTTATGAAATTTATGAAATTTAAATCAAAACGGGATTTCTGTCTGTCTTCAAGATATCAGTTCTCCACATTGTTTCTATTCTTGGAAAAAGATTGTTTAAAGAGAAAAACAACCATGAAGTCAGGTATCTATGGCAGGCTATTTTAATAGATTGCTCAATGAAGTTCCCAATAAAGAAGATAACTCATTCTTTCATTAAATTGATTCGTGTTGCACCTCTTCATGGGGAACTACTCAGCCCAAACCCAGCGCAGCCAAATAAAACTGTCTTAAGATGAGAGAGGAGTGCCTGAGAAGGGGTTCTAGAAAGGGAGCGGAATATCGAGGGAGGCCATTCCACGTAAAGTCCTACCACCGTTGCCATTGAACTTGTATTTCTTCATTCATTGCCATGAGCTATGGACTATGGAGTCAGCCAACTTGTGATTTGGGTTGTCACCATTGAACAGCATTTAATCTTTCTGCTTTCGAATTAATCCTATTAAAAGTTAAAAATTAAATATCTTTTTGAACGATATTATTGTAGTGCTGAAGAGCGACAATGCCAACGGTCTGTTTGGTTTCGTTGGCACTTATTTCCCGTCTCCCGTTGACATGTTGGAAGGTTCGATTGCGTGTCTTCTCCAGCGGCGCAAAGGATCGTCCGACTCCGTCACACTTTCCTGGATCGTCGTTGGAAACGCTTCGGAAATGACGTCGTCACCAACGAATGAATTTGTCAACGTCACCGGTGTCGTTGTCTTTCAACCGGGACAACGTTTCAGCGTCAGTACCATCAGATATTTTATAAGTCAGTGCTGATTGGTTACCTGACCAGCTAAAACAATTGGGCAATGGCCCGTTCAAAGCATTTGCAACTTTTCTTGGATCACTACAGAGATTTAGTATGATGTAGATGCTTTCCTTGCAGCAAAGCTGTCGCAACTACGATAAATAAATAATGCGGTAAAAAATGGGAATAGGATTTTTTTAATTTGGTTTGATTGGGGTAATGGGGTTTGCTGTCAGGGCAATGCCACGGTAATGGACAATGAGCCGGGATATTCTGCAGTAATGGTAACCATTACCGCAGTTTGTCGTGGCTCATTTTATAACCATCATGGCTCTATTGTCTATAATCTAGATACTACATTTCAAACTTTTTTGATAAGAAAATCTATTTTGTTATTATGAAGCAGATCTATAATTAATTTGAGTGATGTTCTGATGATATGTTTTCAGAACATTACACTGAATCTGTATGATGATGGCTTGCCCAAGCTCACAGAGTACGTGACTCTGATAGCATTGTCAGTCATGTCAGGTGATGGATTGGTTGGATCAACTCCAACAAGTGGAGCCAGCATTGATGCAGTCACAAGCAGTCTCGACCTGACAATTCAACCAAGGAATTATCCCTATGGACTTCTTCAGTTTTCATCAGACACATTTCCTCCTAAACCTAATGATTCAAGAATTCCTCCAACTGTTTTCAAAATCCAGGTAGAATATTCATTTGATTTATAAATCTCAATAACTATGGTAATAATAATTAGGTAAAGTATTCATTGATTTGTAGATCTTAGAAACTAATAATTTGATAGTATGTTCGTTGATTTGGAAACTAAGAAACTAATAGCTAGGCCAGTGGTTCCCAACCTTTTTTGACATGAGGGCTACTTTCTAAGTTGGAGGGTACGAGGGCCAATTTTTCTTAGTTAGGCCTAAAGGACATTAGGGGGCCACAAGACTAAAATTTAATTAACCAAAAGCATATAAATATTTTATTATTTAATCAAAATAAATTGCTTGATGTTATTTATAGACGTCAAAATAAAATAATTTGCAATGGAAAATAATGTGTTCTATCCTGTCCAAATTGTCAATTTCATCATATATTTTGTTAGTTCTTCAAGGGACAAGGGCCATATTTTGAGATATGGCTGGCCACTTTTGGTCCGCAGGCCACGGGTTGGGAACCACTGAGCTAGGCTGTTTATTCATTGATTAAAGAAATCCCAGAACTTTGCATTAAGAAAAGCAAAATAGTTGAACAATCTAGGGATGTTCTAACTGTGTTTTGAGCTAAATTCAGAGCGATGTTTCACGCTTGATCTTGGTTGCTGTTCTTGTTTTCTTTGGCAGAGATCTGTGAATGAAAACGTTGGCGTCATTTCTCTTCTCGTCGTGAGGGCACAGGGAATTCTGGGATTTGTGTCAGCTGAGTGGAAGACTATGGATGGAACGGCCAAGAGCTCTGGAAAAATTGCGCTAGATTACGTTGTATGTGCTCTGCTGTAGATAATTAGCTGCGCTTTCTGCTGGCTTGTCATATTTTTGTTTCATGTACATACCAGGAATGAAGTGAGATGAATACAGTCATTCCCTTTTCAATTGGCTTGTTCGTTGATATAATTTATGTTGTCAATAGGTTCATGTTTGTATACTCGTGACATGTTAAAGTGATGCTGACCTATCTCGTGTAATTATCATGGGAAGCATGTTCTGGTTGAGTGGAGTCATGAATTTATTTTGTAAACTGTATTTGAGTATGTGAAACGTTCAAATCTTACAAATCACTCCCTCTAAAACAATCTGGTATATGTTGCTAACTTGCTAAGGCAGCTCTGCTAATAATTAGGGCTTAAGCTTGGTCTTAGTTCAAGAAGGTTTGATGTCACAGCATGGAAATAGAGTATGAATCATAATAGTGACATTTCTCAATCATAAAAGACTTGACGGCTGCTCCAAATTTTCTGTTTTAGAATCACTACCATCATCATTGCTGGTTTCATTATTATTATTGCTATTAATTAATTAATTAATAACTTATTACAATGGTGTCTAAAACGTCAACCAACTGTGCTGTTGCTAAACTCAGTTCTTAATTAGGAGAGCATCCAGGAGGTTAGGCATCTGCTGTATGTGCAGTTTCATTGGTCAATTAAGGACAATTAAGACGCACTTGTTTAGAACTGTCCGGTAGCTGCGTTAAGCGCCTTCGTGAGGTTATTGTAAGGCGCTATATAAATGTTCATATACATACATACATACAGTGGTAGTTGTTGTTATACTGATTTCCTTATTTGTTTGCACATTCTCAATGTTTGAAAACTGACTTTCGGTTGGGAGTGCTACCGATTAGTTTCATGTTGAAGAACTTGCGATTTACAAATTCTCATTTATGTTTCTCATTGTTTCTTATATTTGTTTTTTCTAGTCCAGCGCTGGTCAGTTAACACTGACCCCTGGTCAGAGATATACGTACATCAATGTCACCATTTTGGCTCCACCATCTCCCGTGGGAGAGCGCCAGTTTGACGTCGTCTTGCTCAATCCAAAAGGTGGAGCAGGATTGGGACTGGGCTCAACGATAACTGTCAGCATAGAAGCATCAAGACTGGCATCTGGAGTTTTCCAGTTTGCTGATTCATCGTTGGCTGTAGCAGTGGAAGAAATCTCAGGCGCTGTGGCTGTGTTTAATGTAAGTGGTGCAGCCTTAGTTTACGTATTTAAACTGTAAATTTGATTTGACTTTTAAACTCTCTTCCTTGATTACAGCTTGCTCTCTTGCCTACTTCCTGCGTTTCTGCATACTGCTTGCCAACAGGCTGACTTTAGGGTGTATGCCATTTGAAATTAGTGTCTACTGTATGATAAATTTAATTTTTCTAATATCTGTTACCTTCTGTTTTTCTTTCTCTCTGTGTTTATCTCTCCTGTTTTTCTTCTCTCTCAAAATATATGTACATATATGTATGAGTACTTGTTAAAGTGCCCCTTCAAGAATTCTACTCTGAGGCGCTCCCAACTACAGCATAGATACACTATCGGAGTTTCACATCGAAGTGCCTAAGCAATTGAGAGCGAAGGACTTGCTCTGAGTCCCTGCACGGTGGCTTGATCTATTGTATATATTATAGATTCATTGCTTTTTTAAACAGTATATATCATTGCCACTGAACACATACTCACACACACACACTCCATTCTTTTAAACTTGTCAGTTTGACTTAAATCTATAGAAATCATCGATCCTTTAAATCCAGAGTTGTATTATTTTCTTTCTGAAAGGTGATACGCCTGAGTGGTGCCACTGATTCGGCCATTGTGACTTGGCAGTTCGTTGTTGGTGGCAAGTATTCAGATCTGAATAATACGGATGGGACGGTATACTTTGCTTCTGGTCAGACATCAGCAACACTTAATGTTGTCATTGCAAACGATGGAATTCCTTCGCTGGATCATGTGTACACTCTCCAACTGACTAACACCACCAAGGTGAAGTCTATGAGCATAACACCAAAACAATATTTATTTTGTTAGCATCTGCTAGGTTAAAGTTTATTCAGATTAAACTAGAAATTAGTGAGTTTGCAGATATTTTATAGATCGATTGGGTAGATCCTGATTGCAGAATGCAGACTATTATTTGTAAAACCATTCATTCATTCTGAAAATTTATATAGCACCTCAAGAAGACTACTCAGAGGTGCTCCAAGCACATGTTTTGGTGTGTATTTCATACAGCATGGTTGGAGATGTATCCAATTTTTTAAACAGTAAGAGCCGTCATTTTATATTGCAATACGGACTGATTTGATATGGTCTTCCAGTTTATGTACCATTCTGCTAAATGCAAAGGGGTTTTGTTCCTGAAACCATTACTTTAACACACAGTATTGTTTGACACACAATATAGAAATGCAGTGTAGCACTGAATTATTCTGCATTGTACACTGTACAGTTTTAAATGCTCTCAAGTTTATACATCGTGTCATAAGACAAAAGTCACCATTGAATCGATACATTTTTTAGCGCTACACACTGTACAGTACAAACTTGACTGAAGCAATGAACAAATTAGTATATGAATTTTAGATGATGTATATCCAAAGTCTGAAATGATTTCTTGCAGGGTTATCTTGGACAAATGGACAAACTGTTTGCCAATATGACAGTTCTCGCAAGTAACGACCCATATGGAGTGTTTGTCATTTCGTCTGCCACTCGCTACTTGGAAGTGGAAAGCATGGCAGCAAGTAAATGTTGCACCAGTTTTTTTAAATCATCTGTATTTATTGTGCTCTCGGTAACATTATTATCCAGACTGTTTTCAAAGATTTTGTTGTCTTTTCCGACTAAAATCTTTAGATTCTTTGTTAATTGTTGTGGTTTTTTTAATGTAGTAACTTCTGTAGTGCTGAACAAGAACAAGAACAAGGGCGTCAACCAATGCGATCATGTCAATACCTGGAAGGTTATTACATAGCACATAGAGACACATCCAGTCATCCATGTTAGATAAGCAAACCCCTGTCTGATTTAATAAGGTGACTATTTGGAAGTCATCTAGATTTTAGGCTCGGTTTCTGTGTTTTTGTTGATGCCTTGTGCATTTGAAAGTAGCAACTAGATCAGATCAGGTTTCATATTATGCCACATTTCTTCTGTCATCTGTCCCACAGAGAATGGCAGAGCTCTGGTGGATGCCATCCTTGATGCATTTAATAAGCAGTGCAATCTAATGTGAAAGGCATAAAAGCTGGCACTTCAAAATGAATGCTAAAACTCAGGGCAATTTCATGAATGTGTGTCTTGAACAATGTTTTAGAATGAGTATTCCTGTATAAAGTATTCTTACGTTTCATCTTTTAGTAGTCTTAAGTTTCTCATACATTTTCTACAGGACGAATAACTGCTGTATATTTTATATACATAATCTGAGAAAGAGGATGTATTGAGCAAATGTTACTTCCAGTATTCATTTCTTGCTCCTCGTACATTCAGATGTTTCCATCGTTGTTGAGAGAAAGAAGAACTCCGGGTTGTTCGGTTCAGTGATTGTCAACTACGCAACTATCAGTCCAACGGAAACGTATCCATACATTCCGGCAAATGTACTTCGTGCGGATTACACAGACTACGACTACTCCGCTGGATTTGTAGTTTTTCCCTCAAACAGTTCAACAGCCGTGTTTAATATTTCAACAAAGGCTGACAACCAACCACAATTGGATCAATCCATTTTTGCTCGTCTCACAGCTGTGACTTTGGCTGGAGGGGAACAACCGAGACCAGGTAGGGTGTCAGTTTGGGCATTGTTTTCTGGTTTTATTGGCATCCTTGCTATCGTCTGCTAATATTGATTTCTTATGTTGTTATAATTTATGAAAAATGCATGGTAAGTCATGATAGGAGACCATGAATAGCACTGATGAATGATGATGCTCATGTTCATGATGTGCCAGCTACATATTCAAATCTTTGAAATATGCCACCGTTGGAAGGTGACATGGGAACCTCATGTGCGTGAGTGCATGGGATGTGCACTGTAATCAATGTAATTAACTGGACCTAGGTTATACACTAATTCTGAGTTGGGTTTGCAGTGCTAAATTCACCAAGACTTGGAGATGTACTTGAAACCTACGCTCAGATCGTCGTCAAAGAACATAACAATCCAAACGGAGTCTTACAACTCTCGAACAGCAGCGTTCGGATCACGCAGGATTATTCTGGTCCTGTTGTTTATGTCGTTCGGACGGGTGGTTCATTTGGTATGGTAGGTCAAGTTTTTTAAATTTAATTCGGGTCAGTGGTGTTTTGTAGTATTTTAGGTCATGTTGGTCGTGGCACGTTGAAGTGGTTTTGGGGCATTATAAGTCTGATTGGTGTGTTAATGTACAGATTACCTTTGTGGTGATTGGGGTGGGTGGGAAGTGTGGTTGTTTCACTGTGATTTTGTGAGTTCATTCGGTGCGAGTATATTTCCTGATGTCAGTAACGTTTGTGCATTGTATGCCGAGCTTTTTGACTACTATCACAGGAAATAGGTCCTTTCATATTAGTCTCTTTCAATCTGCCACAAAACGTGTGAGAATTCGAATTCAGTTTGTGCATTGTATGACTGCATGGCACCTGTTAGACCTTATCTTAGACCTTAGTACTTCCGGTGCAGCTCTGCACATCAGGCAACGCAGCTTCTCCATTCCACTCTGTCCATCGCCACCTCGACAGCATCGTGCCACGTCATCTCCAGACCTTGAAAATTCTCTCGTGCAGTCTCCATCCAGTTGTTGTGCTGTTGGAATGGCAAAATTATGAGGTTGTTTTACTTTATGGTATTTACCTGCTATATTAGATAGTACCATGCGCATTGCCGTAATTAATGATGATAATAACATTGTTGATGTTTCAGGTGAGTGTTCGTTTTGCGACAATCTCTGGCACTGCTGTGTTAGGCAAGGACTTCAGCATCTCTTCAGACAAAGTAATCCTTGGTGATGGGGAAACAAGGGTACCGGTTCCTGTGGCCATCATCAATAACCTCGTTCCTCAGTTGGAGCATTCCTTCACCATTCAACTTCTCAATGAAACAACGGGAGGAGCACGACTTGGTCTCCTGACACAAACTATAGTCACAATCGAAGATTATGACTATCCACATGGAATTTTCGGTAGGCGAAAGTGAAGAATTCATTTCCGTGCCCGATTTCCATATCCTTTCGCATTCTTGCATATAATGTGATTGTCAGTATGAGAATTGTGGAAAAATAACTGGGGGGTTGGCCTATGATAAACTTGAAATTGGGGTATGAAAACATACTTTAACGTGGGGCTCTAAGAAAGACTGGGGGTTGAACCCCCAACCCCCCGGCAATTCTCACCCTGGTGATTGTTAAACTCTCCTTTGTTGCAGTATTACAGCTATAGCTTATTTATCTGCTTAGTATTCTGTTTGTTTGTGATAAATTATAAAAGTGTTTGTGAATGTATGGATGGGTAGACTGTACCACATTGAAATTTCTTTGAGCTGGGATTTTATTTTATGATTTATAGCTGTTATTGATAATTGTTAAGTGTAGTTTGTTTCTGATAATTATGTTAAGCATCCTGCTTAATGAATAACGATACTATGCATTATATTTTGTCAGTTGCAGTGATAATGAGTTTAGTTGTATTCAGGTTTTGAAGGTTCTCTCGCAGTGGTAAACGAACCAAGAAACAATGAACTGAATACTTATGTGTTGACTATACAAAGAACTCATGGAACATTCGGAGTTGTGGAGGTCTCGTGGCTTGCTTCAATCTCTGGTAAGACACCTTTGCAGATCCTGCTTCTGCCAGTTGTGTTTTTGGGCTATCTATCGTTTAGTGCTTCAGCAACTCTCATGCACTCATTCTGAATTATGTACTTGGACTATTGCAGTTCTTGCCAGTCTTCAAAAGGCTTCATTTGAACCAGGTCTAGGTCCTCATTTTACTGTGTCCAAGTCCTTCTTTTATTGTCTGTCTTGAGTCATTGCCAACAAGTAAAAATTTCTGCGTATTTCTGGTATATTATATTCGAGAAATGCTTCACTAGCTTTCTGTTGTGATAAAACACATTTGTTTAGATCTGTTGGGTAGTCATATATATATATATATGCATTTAAGTGCATTTAAAAAAGTTCTTGATATGTGCTGTATGAAGTAGGCTGTCTTCATGCATACCTAAAGTACATACACACACAAGTGTTACACGTGTGGCTTGACACTACTTGCTCTGATTAACCTGTTTCAGCTTAACAATATCTGTTGTATTCAAGGCACTCGTAGTTTGGCCATATGGAAATTTTAAATTATACACTCTCAGCACAGTGCATCAAAAGGGCATCACGCTATGCAGAGAATGTATGCACGTATATTTGGATATACATTCTCCACATTATGTGTAATGTCTTTTCAATGTGCAATCTGCGAAATTGAGTCTTTAACTCAGTTATGTAAGCTAATGAGAATTTCTTGATTTCATTTTGGTGCTGTTTTGGTTAATAGGTGAGACCAGTGTAAAAGGGATCAGTCCGACGTCTGGTAAAGTCTTCTTTACAAGTTCTGATTCTCAAGAGCGTGTGACAGTGAACATTTTGCCGGTTGATTCCAGTCAGGTTTTAAAGGTGAATTACGAAAAAATTTGACTTTAATGTGAAACAGCCTACAGTAGTTAGCGTGCTTTACTATCCATGCAGATAGGAATGTATTTCAAGATGTCTGTAAAATGTGTGCAATGACCATACTACAAGTAGGAAGGTCAAGTGGTGAGGGAGCTGACTGAGAACGCCATTCATAGTCTGTAGCTAAGAAAATGATAAAGTTGTTGACACATTATTCATCTTGGAGTTGACATAGGTAACTGATCTTACTCTTTGTTTGTAAGCAGTTTCATATAATTCAACTGAAAATTGCAGAAACTGATTTTTTGCCTAGCATCAGTTTTCGTATAAGAGGATTGAACAGTTGTTCTTTGCGATGAAACTGTTCTGGATAACCGTATGTGGAAATTTTTGTAAAATATTTTAAATGGAATTAATCAAATTGTTAACACTGTTATTATTTTGATAAATATGAAATATACTCCATGGTTTTGAAGTTCCATTTATTATATTCCTTTCTGTGACAGGATATAACTCTGACAATTACTGATGCAAGCAATGGGGGTACAGTTGATGCTACCAAGAATAAATTCATCATACGAGTCATTCCGCTTGCGAGTCCCTATGGATCGGTTCTTTTCAACCAGAGCAGCTACAACGTTGTGGAGCCTTTTCAACCATCTGTTCAGTTCCTCTCATTGTCTAGGATGTGAGTGCATCTTATGTGGACATTTGTTCAAGACAATAACATTGGGACTTTCAAAGATGCTGCACACATACATGCTACCTGTCTTAGATATTTATGAAAAGAAATTATGTTGCTGTTGTCAGCTGCATTTGATGAATTTTGATGTTAATTTTCACTGGTACAATGTATGCTTAATTGTGTTATAATTTTGCATAGCATCATGCACGCATATGCACACACACACACACATAATTTAATTATATTAATTTGCTTATACTCATGTGGTATGAGACTTCATGACTTCATATTTGATGGGTGCTCTCACCTCCGTCAAATCCTCCATCTTCCAAGCTTTCGTTTCCTCAACATAACCTTTTACTTAGCAGCTTTCTGCCTCATTTCTCTTTTCACTCTGGTAACTGGACTCGAATCTCCACTGAGCAGTGAGCATTGTTCTCTGGACAATCCCTCTGATATGATGCAGTGCTTGTGAATAAGCTGGTGCCCTATGCTTAGTTTAGAGCAGCGCTTTAAAAAATTGGTGTTTACATTTGAATATTATTACAACTTTGTTGATGTTTTCAACATTGTTATTTTTGTGTTTTTTTAAGCAATGGAACATATGGTACATTAAGAGTGCTCTACAGCATGGAGGGTGCTGATATTTTGAAAGAGGCAACAGCAGATGGCAGCTCTGTCTTTGACTACTATCGTTCCCCATTGTCTGTAAACATCATTGCAGGTGGAACCGTTTGGAATGTTAAGACAGACGTAGATCCACTACTGGTCAGAAGATGTCTTTTCTCTATTCTGTATTGTTATGCTGTCTTTGTCTTGAACCATTGATTTTGGTCCCATGGAAGTTGCTAATTAATATTTGATAATTAATCATTCAATGCACATGCTTATGAAGGTTTATCCAATACCCTTGTATGCAGTGCACAGACCCAGAGCTTTCAACAAAATCATTGCTGTTGTGTTTTATTACATTATTAGACCAAGTGTACATCTACTTCTATCTTTACTTGGTTACATTTAAGTTTAGATATCTTTCATAGTCCACAAATCCCAGCCAATGCCACTACCCAATTACTGGTGCACTGCATATTGACAGAGATGCATATGAACTAACAAGTACTACTGGTACTTACCCATTGTCCTTATGTGGAGTCTGTTCAGCTCGGTCAAATTCGCACTGATTAATAAGTATTTTGCTTTGACTCAATGATCTTATTAATAAATTGCCAAGTGTAGATTTAAATATTTTCATTAGCTTGACTCTGTTGTCTCTGTCCTAAGCTGACCCATGCCTGACCCATGTCTACACCTGCTTCTGTTAATTGTTTTGTAGGCTTGTGCAACTTACTGCCTTCTTAGTCGATCCTGTCAATCGTTCGTATTCGTTCAGCAGCGTTCCGACTGCGTCTGGTTCCCTGCTCTCGATTCTCCTTCTCTGGAGAATCGCACTGGTTATGCGTTTTATGTGAAAAATCCAGACAAGGTAGTGTCTATCAGTATTCCATGTCTTTGTATATTTCTATTTATATATAGTGTGGCTTTAGAGATTCTCTGTGGAATGGACATGATATTGATTCTGAGTCAAGCAGAGGCGTAGCGACCGCCCTCCATACCCTCCGACCGCAAGGAGAGGGGCCCCTAAGAGTGGAAAAAATTGCCTATAATAGACATGTAACATTTATTGACGCTATGGCACAATCCATGTCGGTTTTACTGACAAAGCTTGAAGTAAGTATACGGAATTCATGTACGTAGACTGTGGGCCTATGTTTAGCCTACATGATATGAACTATGCATAATATTGCATAAAATGAATAGCGCATTCCAGTTTCTTCATTGTAAAGGTCCCGCCACCTCGGACATTATGTTCGAAGGGGGCCACGTTCTTTGTTGCTACGGCCCTGGAGTCAAGACCAAGAAGTGGCATCAGGATATCAAAATGTGCATATCATAAAGACACTGACTGACCTGAACTGCACTGATGTTGAACTGGAAGTTTTATTAGCACTCTTTTGTTTTTGTATTTACAGGCTGACAGTCTCTACAACAGACTGGCTACTCCCAAACTGGACTTTGTGGCTGAGGATAGTGCAAACGTAACTTGTGCTAGCGGCAGTGCCAGCTGCAATATCCCAGTCTACGTTCTACCTGATAATATACCTGAGCTAACAGAGAAGTTTATTGCGAGGCTTCTGAAGGTTGAATTGATTGATGGTGATATTGGAAACCCAAACTTTTTTCCTAAACTTGGAGACGTTGTCAGTGCAGATGTCTATATAGCAGCCAACCAGGATCCAAATGGAGTTTTTGCAATCTACAGTGCAGATCCACTGGCCACATCTGGAGGTCAGGTGATTTTAGTTGAGCAGAGCCCTAGCTACTCTGTTCAGCTGGTCGTTGAGAGAAAAGGTGAGTTTCCTGTAGCCTGTTGTACACTAAATGTTCGAAGGGCTTTTGATAAAGTAACTACACACTAACGGATGTATATCACTTGCCTGGTTTAAAGTTGGTCTGTCTACCATTATCTGATTTTTCTGTTTTTTCAGCTTGAATTATGTTTACATTAAGTCACTTTAGCAGTGTCTTACTCAAAAGGTAATATCTTTCAATTTGACCCTGAAAAGCTGCTCACGTGGCAGCTAAAATTAGTTATCAATTATTGTGGGTCACGTGGCTATGATTTTATTGGTCACTTTTGAAATGAAGCCTGAATTCGAGGTGATCTATAACTGTCAATGTCTTCAGGGTCCATTCCCGGTTTTTCATAGATGGCCATAATCATATCGCACACTTTGTTTGACTGACTGAAAAAACTTCCTCTGTTGGTGATGCATTAGAGAGCTGCGATATAGGAAAGGTAGCAACTCGTTCGTAAAGTAACGATTGCTCTGTGTGTGGTTTCTTTTTATGGTCACCAGGTGGCAGCATAGGCAGAGTGTCTGTTGACTGGTTCATTGACAGTTTGTACACAACTGCCATAAAAGGACAGGACTACTTTGCTGATGGAGCGACTTTGATCTTTCAACCGGGAGAAACTATCAGAGGTCTGTTCGTAAACAAATTTCTCATAGCAATTATTTTGTAGTCAGAGCAAACTTTCTTTGTCATGTATGTCAAGTTTTGTCATTGTGTTCAAGTTTTAATGCCTGTGATTTGCAAATAGCTAGCAATTTCTTCAGGAAAATTGTAAGTTTCGAATAATTTTGTTTTGCTGCCGTATCATCATCCATGCATAGTGTGTCATTTCCAGAGCATTGCAATTTGAACATACTGCTTGCTGTCTCTTTTCCCAGGTATGTATGTTTCTGTTAAGTATTGTAAGATCAAGTGAAAATGTAAAATTGCCTGTTTCAGTTATAACTGTTGGCATTGGTGAGACGAACATTCCGACAGATGATACGACAGTCATGGTATCTCTTGGTCGCACGCAAGGTGGCGCCACTATCAGTAACCGTAGCAACGTTTCCATCGTCATAGTGGCTCATGACTTTGTTGCTGGATTACTGAGCTTCAACCAAACCTCGTATTTTGTGAATGAAGGTATGAAAAAGGGTTTGACATGAAATTTCTTGTGACTACCATTATTATATATTTTGTAGTATAAATCAGATACTTTATGATGGAAGTTCAAACTGAACAGAGTCATGGACGTATGATTTATGGTGAAAAGAAGTCTTTAAGAGACCTTGTACTTGTGAACATTAACTACTAGTTGCTGTGCTTGCGTAGCATTAGGAGCCACAATCTTCTGTGAATAACAGAGATTCTGGTCACAGTTTTTTGCTTTTCCATTACACAGTATTTCAGAAATCCATGATTTTATAGGAAAATGATCTGATGTTTTATGAATTTGTAAGAAGGCGTTTTTGTTTTGGTTTCAGGTGATCTGATGTTGGTTGCTGTGGAACGGACGCTACCAGCTCACGGACAAGTCACCGTGATCTGGCAGATCATGCCAGAGAACAACAGTCCACCACCAAATCAGAGATTCCTAAGCACCTCCGGCATGATATCATTCAATCAGGTATATTTAGCAGTGATTGCCTTCACAGTGTCTAAACATCCTTGTCAACCTTTATCGAGATTGTTTACTCTTCTATTCACTAAATCAAATGTTCAGTGGTGCTGGAAGAAGCTTGAAATTATATGCTCATGTGATTGTTATGGTGAATACCATTGAAATAATCTGATCCTCTGCTTACGTTTAGCAACCTCAGTATTTGACTTTTTACAATTCCTGATTAATTACCGGGTGGCGCATAAAAAACGTCCCCAAACTTGTTAATCTGGCAAAGATCTAATTTCAAAGATTACAGATATTAGTTTACACCAAAATGTTAAGCAATCATTTCTGTGCACACATGTCAAATTTCAAGAGAGTACGTTTATTATATCACACTCTACGGCAAGGTTATAATGTCGTACCTGTTAAAATATTTTGCACAAACCTACGTCATTAAAAACGTTCCCAAACTTTGTTAACCTGGCAGGCTGGCAATTGAACAATTTTAAAGATAAACTAAATTATAGTACATCAAACTAATCATAATTCATATTTGTACAACACAGCCAAAATTTGGCCAAAATACTCAACAGTTTGAGAGATATTGAGTCGTTACAAGAGAAGGCGGAGGATCAATTAAACATTTGTTCGCGTAAAACATCATCATTAAACAACTGTGCAAAATTTTGAACATGGGTCCTACAGTTCTAACAACAATATCTCTCAAACTGTTAAGTATTTTTGGCCAAATTTTGGCTGTGTTGTACAAATATGAATTATGATTAGTTTGATGTACTATAATTTAGTTTGTCTTTAAAATTGTTTAATTGCCAGCCTGCCAGGTTAACAAAGTTTGGGAACGTTTTTAATGACGTAGGTTTGTGCAAAATATTTTAACAGGTACGACGTTATAACCTTGCCGTAGAGTGTGATATAATAAACGTACTCTCTTGGAATTTGACATGTGCGCACAGAAATGAATGCTTAACATTTTGGTGTAAACTAATATCTGATATCTCTGAAATTAGATCTTTGCCAGATTAACAAAGTTTGGGGACGTTTTTTATGCGCCACCCGGTACTTGAGTTGCTTGACACAATAATTTGTTTGTAATTTCAATCAGGGCGAGCTAGAAAAGATCTTTGCTGTGAACGTTGCACTTAGAAATCTGCCAGCTGTCAATGATGAGTATCACATCATCCTTACAAATGTCACTACCACAGGCAAGTCAGTAACTTTCAAGTTAAAATTCATGTATATAATGCCATATTACCTTAAATGAAGTAATGCTGTGCAAATATTTCTGCTTTTACAGACAAAGAGAAAATTCCTGATACTTTAACCGTTTATCTTGCTTATGACAACTAACTGTTTGACTACTGCCTGTTTAAGAACATATTGCAGTCAAACGCAATGATTTATCAAATTCAACCTTGTTGTTCTCGGTCTTGTTTATAAAACCTGTATTTTGCTGTATTTTTCTGCATTCTAACACATTTTACATAATTTTTATGCTTTTAAAAATTATTTTATCTTGTTTATGCTTTGTAATATTTTTCAGATATTATTGTCTTCTGTTATATTTGTCGTTTTTTGCTTCAACATTCCCTAGGAATTTTTTTAATGAATTATTTTGGATTGCTAATAGTGTAATTTATAAAATTTGGTTCATTGGTAAAGGTGTGAGACCATCTGGAGCTGCAGCTGTGACCTCCAGTAAAGGCGTCGTTGTTCTGAACATAGCAGGCGGTCATGATCCTTATGGGGTCCTTGGGTTTGCGACATCATCTCTAAATGTGAAGACTCCCGTGGCCAATGCAACTGTTCAACTTACTATCATAAGGAAACAAGGAACGATGGGTATGACTAAATCAGTACTAAACTACGTATCCAATGTGAATGATTTTTATCTGAGGATGAATGCAGCTGTTTTCATTGTATTAATAATTGTTCTTGTAATTTTTGCTATTATGATTATTGTTATTTTGTTTAAAATAATGCTAGTTAATTGTTTAGGTGATATTAATAGATGTGATAGCAAAACTGTGTGTAGAACTAACAGGTGAGTAGTTGCATATTATGAGAATTGTGAAATAAGCCTTTGAAAATAAAACTGTGAATGACCTGTGAAAATATGTCTATGAAATAAACCTTTGAATTAGCTGCTGCACACAACTCAGCTCACTTGTAAGTTGTAACAGTTAACTTAGAAATTTCAAGATTTTGATTATGCTTGTAAAAATGTTTTGGACGTTAGATAGCGCTAACAGGCAGGCGAGTCTTTCTCCTTTGTGCTCACAGGAGTCCAGTATTTGAGTTTAAGAATCGGATCATATGCTACATGCTGTTACATGATTCTAAGATCCTGTCAAATGGTTATTTGTAATAATTGATTTCCTAAGTTGCCTATGAAAGCTGCAGAAAACAGGCCGTTCATAGATGAATTGCCTTAATGTATTTTTACTTAAATTATTTGTTCATTGTATAGCCTGTGCTAAAGAAGCCTTCAATCTTGTTATTGTGCTTTGCAGGATCTGTTCAAGTATTCTATAAAGTTGGACTTGGATCACTGGATTCTTTGGATAGCGGTACAATCCTTGCGAAACCCAATGTTAGTTTCGTACCAGTCGCACTAGCATCTCAAACTTTCAGGAATGGGGAAAACGAGAGTCAGATCTCAGTGAACATCCTGGATGATGGTTATCCAAGACCAAGTCAGGTGTTCCTTGTGAACCTGACACGGGTCCAGCTTCTGCAACCAGCATCATCTGAATTTGTTCCTCGAATAGGTAACAATTGTTTTACTTATAGTCTGTCATAGTATGTGTGACCGAATGTTGAATTCTGTTTTTTAGGTTTCAGAGAATATGTTTCCCTAATTAATGTAACATTTTAACTTTGACTGCATTGATGCAAATATCTCATGTGCAATTGATTATTTAATCCATTAATAGGAGGCAAGGTGCTAAAACTGGTTATGGCTGGTTGTGGATTTCTTAAATGAAATTCCTGCACTTTTTGTCTGGTTTTGTTTAGCATCTGAAGCAGGCGTGGCTCAGGTGACCATCTTAGCTGGAGATGGGGTGCAGGGAGAAGTGGTTTTTCTGCCTCAGTACGCAATGTGAGTTAAATTCTTGATATCCTCAAATTGATGATGTTTGTGTAATGTGCACAACTGCACATGTTTGTGTGCTTGTTTGTGTTTCTTGCAGTTTGTTATTGTCTGCTTGGCTGAATGTTGAGTACTGTTAGTGGTTGCCGAAACTTTGATCTGAACTCTGTGTATGGATCTAAAATGAGTTCATCAATAAAAATGTTGTTAGCAAGCTCACATTTTTATTTTATGATTTTATGACATTAAAGCTCACTGTTTCTTGATATGGATACCAAAACATCACATTGACAAGTTGGTGCTGTATTTCTGTATAAATTATGTCCACTGATACATTCAGTGTGGGAATTTTGGAAAAATAACGAGGGTGTTGGACCATGATCCACTTTGAATTGGGGTGTGAAAAACAGACTTAACTATGGGGCTCTAAGAAAGACTGGGGGTTGAAACTCCCCAAACCTCCAGCAATTCTCACCCTGGATACATTTGTGTGTTTGTATGCGTGTCTGCTGGAGAGCATGACTTTTCGTTTCTAATCCATTGCGGGATTACTGGGTTTGGGTTTGTGCCTCCACCAAAAAATGATCCTTTGGTGACTCTGGTGAGCCTCAGTGCCACTCTTCTAAGGAGTGTCTTCTGAGGCTGTTTAGGTGTTACTTTAAGCTTTATACAGATGGGAAAGCCGATGCATTAACAGCTTCATATTGGCATATTGTCTACCTTTCTCAACTAATAGCATCTTTGTTTATAAGGCACGTGTTGCTGGTGGCTTTTGCTTTACAGGATGACGGTTGAAAGTGTCGGAGGGAACATCACACTGCAGATTCATCGAGACAAAGGCACATTTGGACAGGTCTCCGTCTTTTGCTTCGCTCAGACACCAAAAAATGGTGCAAACCAAGGAGAAGATTTCAACTTCAGCCCTAAGGTTAGCGGAACAAATTATGAATTCACATTAAATCTTGAATTGAATCGATGCACACCAGTTTGATATTCTTACAGTGTGTACTTGACAGCTCAGGCATACCACACCAATGTAATTATTTGGGCCTATTGACTTTTCTATGGCTTAAAATCAGTTAAACTTAAAAAATTAAGTTAATTAACAGAATTTAAATTTCACAAGTAATTTAAAAAATTAAAACCATGTGTTCTGTTCTGTAGTGAATCCATGTTCATTAAATTTTGTCATGCACTTTTATACTTAAATCATATGTTTACCGATGCACAAAGTTTCAAAATTAGTTTGCTACAAAATTCATAAAATTTAATGGTTGATCATTTGTCAAATCACGGCATCATTTTCAAATTGAATACTGTGTTTGTTTATAATCGAATATCGAATCTTCACAGGTCTCAGCCGGGAGCAACTGTGAGTAGTTATCTTGAAGGGCACTATATAAATTATGATTGATTGATTATTTGTATGTGCACTTGTTATAGCGTCCCTTCAACCTCTCTCTACTCAGAGGCGCTCCCGAATGCAGAGCGGACACTGCATCGGAGTTTCACGCTGAAGTGCTGAGCAATTGTGAGTGAAGGACTTGCCCAAGGTCTTTACGCGGCGAGGTGGATTCGAATCTCGAACCTTCCGGCTCCAAGGCATCGACGCCACCACTACACCATCGCGCCCCATGCGATTGATTGATCTGTCGCTAGTTTCTTTAAGTGAAACTGTACTACCGATAAATAGCACAATTATATGAGATCTGCCTGGTTGAAATCCAGAAGGTCATAAGAACCAGAAATGAGGTTGTGGTGGTTGAAGCAGATGAGACCTTGATGAATTTGTTTCTAAATGAACAGGAAATATATTTTGGAGCTGGAGAGAAAGATCAGCTAGTGACTGTTCAGATTCTTCAAAGCAATGGACCAAAACCTGACAGGCAATTCCAGATTGTGTTGGCTAGTCCAAAGAATGGACTCAAGCTGGGATATCCAAGCCAGGGTTCGTTAATTTTCTTCCATTATATATATCTGTTTGTTAGCGACATTGAGTTATAACCCCACAAAACATGCATATAACCCACAGAAATTACGTAATTGGGCAATAAAGTGAAGTTTGGTATAACCCACCCTGGTATACACATAGCCTACATCTGTGATTCTCAATTTCTCTCTACCACAAGTTGATACTAACACCAAAATATGAAAAATAGCTACTGCCAAAGAGAAGCTTCTAGTTTATTTTGTATATTCTATTTTCTTTTAATTGCCTTTTCTGGAAGCAAGACATCAAAGATGATGATATCTATGAATCACTTGAGACAAGACGAATCTTTTATCTAGTTGTGCAAGATGCATGTACCTTACCGCTATTTTACACGAAAATATTTTTACACTACATAATTATTGTTGATATTAATGACTAACTTGTTAGTGATATCTGTGTTAAATTACCAATACCAACATTTTCATTACAAATTGTTTTAAATTCGTCATTCTTTTGGATTTTAAAGATTGCCAGTTGCTTTCAATTGTATAATTTTTCTGAATTGATTCACAAACCTTATTAATTATTATTATTAGTGTAATGTTGTTGTTTATTTCAGCTGTCATTACGATCCTAGCAAATGATCTAGCCGGAGGAGTAGTTAACTTTGATTCTGCGGACAATGTAACGATCAAGATACCAGCCAGCGCTTCAACTACTGCTGCCACTAAGGTTGTGCTGCGTGTCGTCCGTGGTCCTGGTATCTACGGCATCGTCAATGTTCCTTTCAAAGTGTCCACAGTCAACATCCAACAGCCGATCCATCTGAGTCCCTCGAGTGGAGTCGTTACTTTTAACGATAGACAGGTATTGACAATGATCGTTTGTCTATATTTGAATCCTAATTGAAATGGTATTGTATTGTATTGTATCCGACAACTTATAAAGCGCTTCTCACAGCAAAGACCTTTTAGAAAAACTAGGTACACGTTTATTTATGTGAGTTTCTGCTATTTAATTTTTCCAAGATACATTCAGGCCCACAGACATAATATTATCAATAGCACAGGTCTACATACAAGAACAACTATTACTGTTAGACATTTGATGTAACCTTGAATTTAATTACCTGGTAGACAAAAATGTCTGAGCTCTCAGTTCATGAGACCAACAGGGCTTCGGATATTCTGGCAAAATTTACATCTGCTCTTGGAATGCATTCTATTTAGATTGAGCATGACATAAGAATTTCAAGGGTCTCTGTTCCATAGTTATTCTTAGTGTTTTCAATTTTCAGTCATTTACGATTCTGGAGATAACACCAGCAACGGGCATTGTGATTGATCAAGACGAATTCTACACAGTTGTCCTCCTGCAGCCAGATGGTGGAGCGGTCCTTGGCAAAATTAACCAGAAATTTGTTATTCTACAGAGCAAAGGCACTCCATCGGGAATTGTGCAGATCTATCTGTCAAATACCAAGTATGACTTTTTATTTTAACCTTCTGTTGAATTACTTTTGTGTTGAAAATGCGCTCAATAACTTTAGCAGCCTGGTTTGAAAAATGTGATGCACAAAGTTTTTTAGTCTTACTTATAATCAAGTTGATTATATAAACAATTTTGATGCTTTTGTTTACGACGAAAGACAGCGCTAAGGCTGAGCATGGTTGTTGACAAAATCAACATCTATTGAAATGTTATGCTACCTGTTTGTTGCAAATGGTGGTTCAGAAAAACACGTTAAACATTTGGTTTTATAAGCTAGATGACATAACAGAGCACATTATAAAAACTTATATTGACCAAGCTCCCAAGTATCTTCATAAATGGCCTAGTTTGCCTGCCAACCTCAGCCACTTCTGTTTGGCTGATGCACTCACTTGACTGGTATGGTCTCTTTGTCCCATGAACAAAGTCTGCTATAGGTGGAGAAAGATTATCCAGAAATAGATCTCTCGATGTGGAAATGGCCGCTTTTGATTGGAATAAGCTAATTCACAGGTGTTCAATGAAAGCAAAATTGTGAGGCTGGTGCCATCAAGCTCAATACTGCAAAAGAACATCATAAACATGCTTAGAATATTCTTGTCCATATAATCAATGTTATAACATTTTACTGCTCTGTTTTTTTTCTGCCAGGAATACTACAGCACGTGTTCATGCTGTAGACCAGGCTGTCTACTTGGATGTCATTCGTACAGATGGCGCCACTGGACGGATTGCAGTCGATGTCGCCACTCAGTCGTTCACTGCGTTTGGTCGCTCGGGTCCTGATCTCTATCTATCAGTCTTAGATCAGGTTATAAAGGAACTTCTCAAGTTTAAAAATATATTATTTATAAATATGAAATTGATGTAGGGTTTCTTCTTTGTATTATGAACATAGTTAGTTGCTCATTGCGATGAGGCTTTAATATTAAGCCTTCAGCACATCATGTCTGATGACAACTGTGATTTTGAGGTTTGCTCAAAGTCCTGTAGAGTGCTCGTCTATAAGAAGAGAGTAACACTTTTATTTAATTACAAGTATTCAACCAATAAATTTCTAGCATTGAGTATCTGTAAAAAATGTATTGTTTAAAAGTTCTATAATTTCTTTATAAAATTAAATTAAGCCATGTATTGGTGTCACTCAAGTTGTATGTGTTTTTTAAAGAAGTAAAATGCAAACTGAAGAAACAGTTGTAATTTATTTATTTGATTTGATTTATGGATTTGGTTTGCAAATGAATGTAATAATTATGTGAATAGTTTCTTTCTTGGTTGTGCTGCTCTGAAGTGAGTTGCTCTGAGGCTGTTATGATGATGTTTTCCTCCTGATTTCTTTGTTGTTAGGTATTTGGAATTTCGGTTCAGCGATGGTACAGTTGTTCGGCAAACGGCGACATCTTTCTGGTGCAACTGAACAATCAGCCGACGGGTTCCATGTTGTCTGCGGTTGGAAGCAGTGGAGCAGTGCGCTTTGGCACCAATCGAAACAGCACGGCACTATATAGATGGCAGGGAATGCTAGTCTATGTACAGGTTTGGCTGCTATTTTTTCTCTTTGGTTAGCTTATTATTATTAATTTTAAATTATTAATCATTGATGACTATCATTAAAGAAGTCCTTAAAATAATGATGATTTATCTGGCTCTTAGAAAATGGTTAAGGAATTAAGTTGAGTGTTTTAATGGTAATAATTACAAGTCCAAGACGTTGATAACTTGAAACAACGAATTTCTTTATTATAGTTTAAAGTGAATGTGTTAGCTGTTATAATTGTTTGTGAAGTTTTGATTGATTCATTGGCTTAAGTTTTTCTTTTTTGTTTATTTTGGTGATGGGTTTAACTTCAGGTTTTACCTAAAATTATAAACACCTAGCAAAGCCTTAGTTCACATTTACTTCTAGTTTCTGTGTCAGTGAAATTGCAGATAGTAATAATAAAAATGCTGAACGTGATGAGGTTTTTGCTAATAAGCAGAGGTGGCAGAAGATGGTAAATTGCCGGGGTATTACGTGAGGATCCAAAATGACAACCATTGCCATTTAATTTTTGTATATGCTTCAACGCCTTTTAATTCTTCAGACTGTTGCCAGAAGTTATTTTTTTCATGTCTCTTGTGTTTAGTCGATTGAGACAGATGGTGCTCAGGCAGCAACATCTTTTGATACTGATGATGGTACCAGCTACCTGTTTGTTGCAAATGGTGGTTCAGAAAAGCACGTTGAAACAAAATCCAGACTTTATCAGTTCCAAAAAGATGGTTCACTCCTTGTTGTGAGTAGATCAGTTTTCTTTTCAAACAGTCAAAGTGAATTAAAAGTCACAGGTCTAATAATGGGAAACTGAGCATTCCTTAAATGAGCATTCTTTAATGCATTCTGTTTACTATTTATATTTCTTCTGTTTTGTGCTTTATCATATGAAAAACTGTTTATTACTCATGCTTTTATTAAGCTGGCCATCTGCAATAATATCTGCAGTTCAAGCTTGTGCAGATTGGATAAGAAAATATTTATGACAATATTTAGTCCAGCAAGATTTTTTTATCTGACACAATATTTGTGAACATCTGATGACTAATTAGTATTGCCATAAAGAGAACATCTTTAAAAAGATATATCTGTTTCAAAATGGTTATTAAATTAATTACAATATTTCTGATTAATAATTGCAAGTCCAAAACGCTGTTACAGTGAGATGTTGAATTGCAATTCTATGATTAATTTTTACAGTTGCAAGATATTAATACAATGGGGGCAGCAGACGTTCTGGTGATTGAGAACAATGGAAAGCGTTTGCTCATTGTTGCAAACTACAGAAATGATCAAGGAAGCACAAACATCATGTCTACTACTTACCTGTGGGATGAGATTCACTTTCGATTCTCGGATTCACCATTTCAGTATTTATCTACAAAGGGAGCCAGAATCTTGGAAACGATGGTCATTAGCAACACCACATATGTCATGATTGGATGTTACTTTGATTCCGATATGCAAAGTTTTGAACTCAGGTGCATCTTGTAATTAACACGACATTGTTCTAGTTTAGTGTAATGTAAATCTTTGAGAATTTCTCAGCGCCCACAAAAGCCACGTCAGGGAGACCAGTTTATTCACTGGCGCTATATCAAACCAAATCCGCAATAGCCAGAGCTGCCTTTTTCGTTCCAGTGCCAGGTCAAAATCCGGGAAGATCAAGCCAAGGAGACAGCGTGGTGCTAGGGTGGTTCTAAGAAGTGTGATTGTATCAGGGTTAACAATGCGGCAGATGGTTTGATGAGAAAACTTTCGTCATTAGCATGATATATATTATTTTGGATTTATAATGTTTTTTTAAAACGTTCTACTATTTTGATAAATTTTATGAATTACGTATTACCATGTCTGTACATCAAAATGCGGATAGCAATTTATTCAAATAAAGAATATTCTTATTTTATTTTGTTTATTATAAAACAGTCAGTGTTTGCAGTTACTGCTTCTAGTAGTTTTCGGATCGATCTCTTTTCGTGATTTTAACACCACTTAGTTTAGTGAGCTCTGGAGAGTTACTGAAGAGCGCTGCATTAGCTTTACGAATTGTCTTGATGCATCCTGTGTGTAGTAATACTTGATAGTTTCTTTTGCTGCAGTTCCATCTTGTACAGAGTGGATGACAGTTGTAATCTGATCTCACATCAGAATATAATGACAAGAGGAATAATTGACATGGTCAGTTTCAATGCACAAGGTGCCACTTACCTGGTGATTGCTCACAGCGCCAACAGCTCATCACAACAGCAGTTGCAGCAACAGAATATTGTGTTCGTCTCTCGTTGGAACGATCTGATCGAGCAATTCATCTCTATCCAGCAACTGAACATTCGTCAAGTCCGGCGACTCCATCTCATCCGTCTCGAAGTGGATGGTCCAGGTACGCATGACTCCAACAATTCCTATAGAGTAATAGGAAGGAAGGCAGATTGGATGCATAGCAACGTTAAAATATCTTGAAGAGTTGAAGCGGCACATTTGGTGGTTTAATATAAAGGTCGTTAATTCATTCATTACGAGGATTTATATAGCGCCCCTTCAGGGTTACTACTCAGGAGCACTCCCGACCCATTCTCGGGTAAAGAGGACAGTTTTTAAGATTGCGATAGAACCTGTCAGAGAGGACCCTTGGCAGTAGGCGCAGGTATGGAGGTGGCCCATTCCAGACTACAGTTAGATGATGCTAGGTCTAAGTGACTCAAAACTAATCCATGTTTTGTGCGATGCTAACTGTTTTCAGAGCATTTAGTTGTCGCTAGTCTCACTGCATCTGAAGTCTATCGTTGGGAGACAGGAAAGTTCACAAGGGTTTGGCAGGGAGGAGCCTTTGCGGATTTCTATCCGTTTCCAGTGGATCAGTCGTCTGGAAGACTGGTCGTTGTTATTGACATTCCGTCAAACGCATCGCAACCTGTCACTGTCTGGCAGATGTCAACGATTGGTAACAGTGACTTTGTACCAAGGTACTTTTAGAATTTTATTATCACTCTTGATAGTGAACCACTTTTAAAACTCTTTTTACCTGCTGTTTTGGCTATAAGTAAATGCTGAGTTTGAGATTTCTGTCTATCAGTGGTGACCACTGGTGGTCCATCGTAGTTTTTTGACCTGACCATTTTTCTCTTGTCTGCCTTGTGACCTGCCAAAATCCCTTAGAGTTTTTAATTCTTTCTTACATTTAATTTTTTTTCGACCTGCTAATAACTTCTGTGGCCCTGAGGCAATTTGCTGAAATTATATAGCTGCCACTACTCTCTATGGTGATAAATTTGTAACTAAGATTAGTAAAATGGTATGAGGTCTATAGCTAGAAAAGATAACTAATGCATAGGAAACAATGTCCCCTGGAATTACAAACTAAAACTGGTTATTTGAATTTATTAAATGTTTAGGACTGTGACGATGGTCTTTGAAGATGGCCAAACTCTTCTGCATACTTCAGCAGCCATTTTGGATGATGTCACACACAGTGAAGATGAAATCTTCTATGTTCAGTTAGTCTATCCACAGTTTGACGCTCAGATTGGTCAAGATTGGCAGGTGGAGATAACTATCCTTTCGAATGTCAATCCCTATGGAGTCATCGAGTTTTCACAGGTTTCTGTCAACAATTAATTAATTATTTAATTAATTAATATGACGTTTAAGTGTAGCAAGTGAGTGCAATCAAACCAGTATGTATGGGTGTGGCACTGTCACTGTGTGTATCTGTATGTTTTATGTACTTAAAAAATTTTGCATGCACATTATTCCTACATTGTTTAACTGATGGCTGAAATATTCAATTGTTCATTCAACAGTGGTAGAATAAAAATTTTGTAGGGTAATACTTATTATTTTATCAGGAATTAAAGAAATTTTTAGAAATTGCTGGTCAATTGTCGTGTTCCAATTTTCTAAAATTTATATTGACAAACTGACATGGCTACGTTTGAAAAATGCATGGGATGTTTCCAAAGTAATTTAGCCTTCAGTGCAAACATGTAAAACGTGCAGGCGTTATGTATGTTGAACCTTCTCAGAATCTTCTTGCAACCAGAATGTATTTGCAATTAATAAACTTGATGCATATGCTAAGAATTAACTGATTCAAGCGCATGTCATAAATTGATCAATTGATTAATTATACGTCACAATTTAATGAATTGAAATGCTTTTGCAAATATCAGATAGCTATCTAAATGCCATTGACTTGTGTCATTGATGATTCATAGGACTCTCTGAATCAGAATGTGGATGAGACATTGCACAGTGATACTGGTATAGTTCTGAGATTACTGAGACAACAGGGAGCCAGTGGAAGGGTCATTGTTTCATGGAAAGCTGCAGCTGTCAGTCAAAGCATGCTGTTCATTAACCCAACAGAAGGACAGGTAAACTAGGCACATGTCAGCCTAAAAAGCTAAGGCAATGCTTTCTGCTTTCACTATAACCTGTTGAATGGTCATCTATCTACCTTTAATATGGGCTGGAATCTGCTGATAAGTCTTTAGTAACCAATATTTCGACTTTTTCAGCATGTTTATCACATTATGTGTGTATTGTACTAATCGTTGGAAATGGTTGCAAAGCTACTAAATTTGCTATCGATTTGTGTTTATTGCATTATTGGAACTACTAAATTGGATTGAACGTGGGTCAATAATCAATTAGAATTGGACTGATTGATTTGATACGTGTCTGATTGCAGGTTGTGTTTCTCGACGGAGTGTCATCTTCTTTAATTAACATTACAATCCACGTTGATGGACCTCTCAGTTCTGATCAGACCAACGTTGTGAGACTTGTGGAAGTCATGCAGAGCACTGGATCTGACCGAGGCCTTGGAGCTGTGATTGGCAAGATGATTTCCTAATCTAATCTAATCTAATTCCAGTTTATTATTTCTTATTTTACTATTTGTGTGGTCTGATTTAGTATAATTTTTTCTGATTGTTTGACATTTACTTAAATTAATAGTTGTGACAATAATTATAATTATTTTGCAGTAGATGCTCTTGCATTATGCTAAATTATTGCAAACAATTAGGAATGGAGGCAGTGAAAGAAAATTGGGAAGTTTTATATTGAAAGGTGGTAGACGTGGACAAGTTTGCAATGAAAGAAACTTCGGAAGTTGGTAGACTTAACTCTGATACATACATGTCTGATTGTATGAAGCAGATAATAGATATGCATATTAAAGTTGCAGTGTATATCATCTTTTAGGTACTTCGTCAGTTGCTACATTGATGGTGTATGCAAGTGATCCAACGTTTGGAAGTGTCTCTTGGGAGTCAAACATTTATCTAGTTTCTGCACCGAATAAGACTGCTTCTGTGCTGACGACCTACATACTACGTGGACCAGGCTCAGCGGGACATATTGTTGTGTCATATCGGTGAGATGCTTCATTCATCAGATGTCAACAATTTTATTTTGTTTACCACGCAACATTGCAACAACCAGACAGACATCATTATGACTTCATTATTTTGCTTGTTTTTGTGTAATAGATTTCACTCAGCATTGCTCTGGGATCCAAATTGTAAAGGTGAAAAGCCGTATTGTTATTTTTGATATTCTGTAAGTTTTCCAACAGATTTATGAAATTATTCTTCAAAGTTCTTTCTGTGTCGTTAGAACGGAGCAGGATGCTGGATCATCCACCAATCAACAGGCTCAGCCGTGGAAAGACTTTGTTCCGGTGGATGCAACTATTGACATGGTTGAAGGAGTGACTCGAATTCCCATTCAGATCACTGTATTACCCGTAGGTTTGGATGATCAAAGTTCTAGTCATGGTGTATTTTATAAAACATACCTACTAGCTAATCAATGGACCAGCAGAGATCACCTGTGCATGAATTAAGTTGTAGGAAGCATTTTGAGCAACAATTCAAACAAATATATACACGTTCTTTTTGTAGTTTGATACTTTTTTGGTTTCTGTGAGAAATTATGTCTGATAATAAATTAAAGTTGTTTAATCTTTCCTCATAATTTTTTCTTTGATCAACTTACTTACTCAGCATAGCTAGAGATATTGCTAAATTATGAGCTGAAGTTTGTTTTATTTGAAAACATTTATATTTATCATGGAATGTTGGAAACTTCTTGTTTCATTAACAAATTTCCAGATATTATTTCTTTCTGGAAGATAACTGGAAGATATTCTATTAATTATCCGCCTTTGTGATTGATTTCTGTAGAATGTAGATCCCCTGTCGCTCATGTTCCAGATTTGAAAATGAGTCATGGGGGTGTATGTTAATTTATTCAGTGTTTTCAACAGTCCTAGAAATCTCTACTATGCATCACTACAGCTTGGCTATGGTCATTCAATCTGTCTCTAGAGCAGTTTGCATTGCAGAAATCTTTCAATTCCTTTTCTTTTATTCTTTCAGTGGTTATTGTGCCATGATTCGAGCATGTGTCTAGAGTGTATCTCTTGCATGTGCTGTTTGCATATTAATTGATTATTGCAATTATGTGCAGGTATGATTTTGATTTCAGTCTTTTTAAGATTGGTATTTTTTCTGCAGAACGAGGAACCAGAACTGGCCGAATCGTTTTTCCTGAACATCACCAACGTACAGCTTGTAGGTCAAATGTCAGGATCAGAGATCGGACCAAGAGTTCGACGGCCAGGAAACGTAGCTACCGTGAAAATCTCTGAGCATGGAAATGCTCGTGGAGTTATTCAGTTCAATGTGACAAGGGTTAGCATTCTTTACTGTTCAGATAATTAATCTATTAACTGCCGAAGAAATTAGTGATCATTTGTTACTATAGCTTTCTGTAAGAGAGTATAATCTTAAGACGTCTAGATGAAGATAAATCTATTAATCTAGCTTTAGTAGTAAGTAAGGAAATTAACTCAAGAAGACAAAAACCACTTGTTGCTGATAGAAAGGAATTTATAAAGTATGATGTCATAACAAGAATAGTAAGATGCCGAAAACACATTTAAAGCCCAAGGTTGGCGTAGGCGTGGCTTAAGCAATGACCGTCTGCTTCAAGTTTGACTGACAGATTCCGATATCATTGCACTAATGATCCCAGGGATGACCGTACGGTTGGCATGTCTCAAGGGAGGGGAGGAAAGAATCTAGGTCGACTGTACACCAACTTATATGTATACATGTTTGATTTAGACTAATACAGCTGACCATCGAGCCCTTCCAATGCTTGGATACTCTCCTGGTGGGGGAGGTAGAATTGTTTGTTCGTCCAAGCATACTCCTCAACTAGACCAAGATCCATACACACCTTGCAGGCTTGCAGATATAGACAGTTTCTCAATTGTTGGGCCTTGTTGTTGTATTATATCACTTTACACTGGCTGGCTTCTCAGTTTGTCAATTCAGATTTCAACTGTATTATAGCTATATCTGGTGCCCAGACTTATAAACAAAGGTACACGTACACTTGGAGGTCACGATGTATTGAAAGAACCTTGTTTGTAGGCAGTGTAAGAATTGTGGAAAAATAACTGGGGGGGATGGACCATTATCCACTTGGAATTTGGGTGTGAAAAACAGACTTTACTATGGGCTCTAAGAAAGACTGGGGTTGAACCCCCCAACCCCCTCGCAATTCTCACCCTGATATAGGCTGGTGAACCAAGATCAGTCCACACACACCTTGCCAGTAAACTGTCCAGTCATCTGTCCAGTCTCACTGTATAGCCTGGTAACCTGACCTGGTCTTATGCAGATTAGCTATAGTGGTGGCACAGAAAACATCGTGCAGCTGTGGGCCGGTAAGTCTCGGCACCAGCTAGAGCTTTATATGGGAGTTGAGAAGGGAAGGAGTCTAAAGTTATGTAATACCACCTTGCCTTGATATTGCTGGCCCTTGGCAGAACTCGAAGGCCCAACAATTGAGAAGCCCCACGCTGTCTAGCTGAGGAGCAGGCTCGGAGGAACAGAACAATTCCCCCACCCCTTCCAGCAGAATATTTCAGGGCTCGATGGTCAGCTGTATTAGGGGGTATACAAGTTTACCTGTCCTAGGGCTTATGTGTCAGCCAGATTTCGAACCCATGGTCATTGGCCCGCAGATCTCCGTAGCCACGCCTATAAATTAACATTCTTCGGAGAGAAGAAACTTGGCCTTTAAGAGATTTTGATATTCTGCCTGACTCAGAACCTGTTATATGGTGATTTAAAACTCCTTTAAATATTTTGTGATGTGTGTCTAAGAATACACAGGGATTGACATGGTGGATCATGTGAAATAAGTGTGTGAGTTTGACAATACAGCCGCCCTTCAATATTGAATGGCATATAATGTGCATATAAGATGGCAGTGGTAGTATCTCATCTCTATCATAAATCATCACTGAAAATTCAGTTAAGCTTAATTAATCTGTTTACGTGGAATACTTTGCAAGGCAGATTTCAATGAGGATATGTTATTGGCAAACTCATAAGCTTATTCCAATAGCACTGACTGCTTCAACTTTTAAAGTATCTATGAGATAAGTACTGTCTTGTGCACTGCACTGCTGTGGAACTTATACCAGTATAAAATAGAATAGCTTGAAGCATAATTTTACGTATGTTCATAGTGATAAAATACTTCCTGCAGATCTACCTATACGATATTTCAGTATACTGTAAAACAAAATGATTGATTAGCTTAATAATAATAATACTGTGTGCATTCAACTGCATTGGTTTGTTTTCGGATAGAATATTGAGAATCGAGTCGATGTGCATGCTGGTGAAAGGATATCCCTGTCCTTATCTCGTACTCTCAAGATGTTTGGTGACGTTGACGTTAGCTGGTTCATAGAACCGCGTACAGCGGACGCAAGTCGGTTTGCGCCATGGAATAGCATTGTTACGTTTACTGATGGACAGACTTCATCGTCTGTTGACGTTACCATCAATAATTTCTTATCGCAGACTTTGCTGGTAATTACTGTTTAATTCTTGACTGCTGTAGTCAGTTCAGCATTGAATTGTAATCAGTGCTTAAAGTGTAAGAAAAGAAGTGCCTGGACGCTGTATTGTAATTGATCGTCAGTGGCGGCGCCGAAGACGCGAAGTTGCGAGTGCCGAAGGCACGAAGCCCGTCCCGACTAGGGGGTTTGGGGGAGCGTCGTAAGCTCCCCCAGCGGGGTCTGGGGCGGAGCCCCAGCGACCAGCACATTTTTGGCTGTGTCGACCTCAAATGGAGCCATTTTAGGCTCTTTTTGCCAGCTATTTGTGAACGATAAAGTCGCGAAAACTTCAAAAATAAGTGATTTTTAGTGTCGCAAGCTACCAGGATAACAAAAAATATAAATGTTATTGTGAAAGAGAATGGTTTTGTCTTGACCGTAAGCTCCCGCAGTGGGGTCTGGGGCGGAGCCCCAGCGACCAGCACATTTTTGGCTGTGTCGACCTCAAATGGAGCCATTTTAGGCTCTTTTTTGCCAGCTATTTGTGAACGATAAAGTCGCGAAAACTTCAAAAATAAGTGATTTTTAGTGTCGCAAGCTACCAGGATAACAAAAAATATAAATGTTATTGTGAAAGAGAATGGTTTTGTCTTGACCGTAAGCTCCCGCAGTGGGGTCTGGGGCGGAGCCCCAGCGACCAGCACATTTTTGGCTGTGTCGACCTCAAATGGAGCCATTTTAGGCTCTTTTTTGCCAGCTATTTGTGAACGATAAAGTCGCGAAAACTTCAAAAATAAGTGATTTTTAGTGTCGCAAGCTACCAGGATAACAAAAAATATAAATGTTATTGTGAAAGAGAATGGTTTTGTCTTGACCGTAAGCTCCCGCAGTGGGGTCTGGGGCGGAGCCCCAGCGACCAGTACATTTTTGGCTGTGTCGACCTCAAATGGAGCCATTTTAGGTTCTTTTTTGCCAGCTATTTGTGAACGATAAAGTCGCGAAAACTTCAAAAATAAGTGTTTTTAGTGTCGCAATCTACCAGGATAACCAAAAAATATAAATTTTATTGCAAAAGAAAATGGTTTTGTCTTGACCGTAAGCTCCCGCAGTGGGGTCTCGACCAGCGCATTTTTGTCTATGTCGACCTCAAATGGAGCCATTTTAGGCTCTTTTTGCCAGCTATTTGTGAACGATAAAGTCGCGAAAACTTCAAAAATAAGTGTTTTTTCAGTGTCGCAATCTACCAGGATAACAATAAAAATGAAAATGTTATTGTAAAAGAGAAAGGTTTTTGTCTTGACCGTAAGCTCCTGCAGCGGGGTCTGGGGCGGTGCCCCAGCGACCAGCGCATTTTTGGCTGTGTCGACCTCAAATGGAGCCATTTTTAGGGAGTCATGGCCGGTCGTCCGTAACTGCATGGACGCCGTCCATGCAGTCATGGACGACCGTCCAGGCAGTGCTGGCCAAATAAGTGGCAGGACGGCGTCCAGCCTCGAAAATAAGTGCCTGGACGCCGTCCATGACCGTCCTGGCACACTTTAAGCCCTGATTGTAATGTAATGTAAATCTTTGAGAATTTCTCAGCGCCCACAAAAGCCACGTCAGGGAGACCAGCACTAATTGAGTTGGAGATGGGTGTGTTATAACTTAGGAAAAATTGCTTATGAAATTTCCTCAGTGATAAAGCTGCTTTCATTTTTGTCAGTACCAAAGACAGCTTGGAAGTGAGTGACAAGTTCTGCTCTGCATCGCCCAGGACTTCGACTTATGTGCCATAAGACATATGGGAAATAAAACATTACTTCTATGAACTTGAAGGAGCAGAAAGAGAAGATGAGCTAACCATAGGGACTTCATTTTGCTGATTTTGTATGTGAGAGTAATTGTATTCACCAACTGATTTTTGCCAGTGATGATTATATGGTGAGGATGCTCATTTTCAGTTGAGTTCACTCGTGGTGCATTTGAGCAGATCCGTGAAAATATTCCCTCTGTCATGGTTGTTGTGTTGAACACCTGACCTTTTGGTTGACCATACAGCACACTAAAAACGGGACTATCATGCTTTTTTAAATATCGAAAGTTTGAGAAAAGATTCCTATAATCTGTTTGAATTATTGTTTGCAGTTGGCATAATTCCTCTATTGAATCTTGTTTTCTTTATCACAGTTAGATTTGTTATGCAACTGCTTGAAAAACTGTTGCAGACATTCGATGTAAAGCTGTTGGCAGTAGCAACAGTTGGAGCATCCTTGGGCAATGATGTGTCTGTCTTAGTTGGCATATTGCCAAATGATTCGCCAGCAGGAATCTTTTCTATATCACCTCCACAGGTTAGACAGATGTTTTTTACTCTTAGATATTATAGTTTTTAATTATTTGTTGATTTATTTCACTTCTGTTACAACTTTATAAGTCGTAGACGATTGCCAGTCTTTCTTACTTGATCATGAATTAAGTGCTGCTGTACACTTGAAGCTCACATTAGTTGGAGATTCTATCATGTTATTGTAACATAATGAAGTTGAATTAAATTTTGTTATAATATGTCTTTTCTGCTTCATATCAGAATGTGCATCATAGCAAAGCATATTTAAATGAGATTTTTACTTATATAATGTTTTTGGTTTATGTTGACATGCAGCTACCTGCAAGTTCCAACAACTCGACGGTGCTTTAATAGAACTCGTAATGCCATGTAGACTAGAACTGCTACAATACTTGACACTTTAAATGTCAGTTTGGTAAAACAAATATTTAATTACATTGTACATCGAATTAAGTTAAGTTCTTGCAAACACTGACCTTGAATTAGTTTAATTGTATTGCTATTTTGAATCTAAGCAATAATAATGCAGCCATACACAATCTGAAGACTCTTGATCATTTTAGGTCACCGTAAAGGAGTCGCAGTCGACCGTTGATCCGGTCGGTTTTGCCACTTTTACCATCATCCGAGCTGGAACGCTTGGAACAGTGAACGTCCAATGGCGAATGGATCCTGAAGGTCAAAATGACTTTGTGCCTCCCATCTTCGGACTCATCCAGTTCTCTCCAGTAATTCCTCTTGAATTTGCTTCACATAATCATATAACAGCTAGGGAAAAAACTATTCTTTGTAATTCCTATAATAATTTTGCACCGGTATGTAATTGTTAACTAAGTAGATAGTAACTCCATACTATTTTCACAACCTCACTTGTTAAGACTTTCTTACGTATAAAGAGTCGTCTATCCTTAAGTTGTTTTGCTTGCACATATTAATACTTTTTCAGTCACGCAGAAAACCTGTTTGGTTTTGTTCTAAGTATCTATATAATTGAATAAAAGAACTCCCAACCCAGCTACCATGAAAGAGAACAGTCAACTGCTTGTAGAAGGTGCTTTCAGTAGAATAACTTAATGACACTATAATAAAAGACCGATGATGATAATTATGGTGTAATATCTTCGCAACTGCAATATGCCGTACATTACTCTGCATTGATACTTCCTGTCCAGGGTGAGACAGCAAAGTCGCTAATCGTTCAGTCAAAACCAGATTCAATTGTTGAAGGGGAAGAGCGCTTCCGTATATCGTTGGTTTACGCAGACAATGGCGCGTTGATTTCAAACAAACAGTCTTTCGCAGTTGTTGTTATTCTTGCGGATCCAAAAGCCATTGGAGCAATCGGTGTTTCACCAAATTCATCGACCATAGCGATTGGAAAACCGTTTCCAGGATATGATGGAAGCGGAGTGATTGAACTCATTCGCACTCAAGGTTTCTTTGGATCGGTGCAAGTCATGTGGCAACTCGAAAGACAAGACTCCGGTCTGTTCATACAGACTCAAGGCAATGTCACGTTCAACGAACTCCAGACTTCGATTGCCATCAATCTTCAGGTGCAGCTTATGCTATCTATATTTCTTTCTGCTGTATTCTCTGCTTTCCCTTCCATAACTGTGCACTGTGACTGGTTGCGGTCTGTCAACCGGATTGTTCAATAAAGAATAGTATAGTAATTTCTACTGGCATGGGCGGAAACCTGGGCGAAGACTTGAAGGGGAAGGCGAACGAGTGGCGCCGAAGGAAAGACGCAAGATTTTTTTGTCATCTGGCCCGAAAAGTCAAGAAAATTTTCTATTTTCGGCGCGCTCAACTATTGGGGGGATTTGGGGGGGGGACAAATGCATGGGCCGTCCCCCCATCACCTCCATTGTGGGGACCGTTCCCCTGTCCCCTCCTAGGTTTCCGCCCGTGTCTACTGGTGCTACTTGTGACTAAGAAGGGATCGAAACTATTAGAATGATGTTGATGTGGATTTGTTTTTGTTGTTGTTTGCAAAGACGGTGGATAATCTGACTCCTGTCCTGCGGCAGAATTTCGTGCTTCAGCTGATATCAGCGTCAGGTGGCGCTCTCGTACAGACAAACGCCAATCAAGCGCAAGTCATCTTTGTTGGTGGCAACCATCCACGAGGATTGTTCGAATTTGACTTGCCTCTAGTTGCCATTGCCAGTCGATACCAATCCCAGGTATGTAAAGAATGAAAACTTTTTTTATTTTCAGGCCTTTTTTCGTTCTCTACCAAAGAAGCCTTTTGTTGACCCTTATGATCTCTCCTATTACGTGCATATCTAAGTTTTCAAGTTTGTATCGAATAACTTCTTTTGTATTTTTCACCTTACCTCCAGCATTACTATTATCCCCCTCTCAATCTGCATATCTGATTGATTGATTATTATAAGTTTCATATTTTCAAAGGTTTCAAAGGAAAATGCACCTCCTGCTGTCACAATGACGTCATGAACAGTGTGACAATACTTGTTCTTCTTGACTTTATACTTTGGACCAATCGCTTCATTTGCACTGGGTACAATACTTGACAATCATTTGGTGGTGCCTGTATAATATAACATTGTCTTGTTTTTCATCTGTTTACCATTGGCCACTGCCTTTAGGAAGGTGCAGTCTTGGATTGTGACTCGTCATGAGCGCCTTCTTTGCCCAGCATAATATTTTGTTTCTGAGGGATTTTGCATACCTCAGGTAAAAAATAACGATGGTAAACGAACTTATGCTTTTGCTGGTTATCAGGTTGTTTTCTGTTACTGTATGATAGATAACTGTAGACGTTATTCGTAACTTTGGTTCATCCGGTCAAGTTCGAGTTTATTATGCGACAAATCCTGGAAATGCAACATCGACCCCTCAGCTATTGGCTGACTATGTCACGTCGTCTGGTTGGCTTACGTTCAATGAAGGGCAGACTCGACAGACAGTCACTGTTCAGATCTACAATAACAATATCCCACAAGGCCCTGTTGTCTTCTACATCAATCTCACAAAGCTGGAACTAATCAGTCCTACGTAAGATCTGTTAAGTTGTCTTTGTAAACTTTTGGTAAATGAGTTGATTCGTAGTACAATACATAATGCTATGCAGAAACACCAGCTATATGACACGTGCTTAATAATTCCTCTTTCGTCAGGCTGGACATATTATATATCTTATAAACTAGATGTTTGCTGTGTCGAAACGAATGAGAGAAATTAATGTTTCTTTCATGGATGTGGTCAGAATAACTTGCAGCAATGGATGAACAAATTAAGCTTGTTCGATCAGTTACGTAGCAATATGAGATAGGTTCTTAAAAGGTGCTTTTAATTTTAATTTTAATTGAATTTCTTTTATATTTTAATTTTTAGTTCAGATAACTATACCTATCTGAATGGTCTTCAGTTGGACCAGCCGCCAGGTCTAGGAACAAAGACTGTGAAGACAATAGTCATTGACAAGAGTATCGATGCCAGTGGTTATGTTCAGTTCAGTGGTGAAACCTCAAATGTAACTGGTATGTCAAAGTTCTATTACCACTTTACACATGACTGATGTTTATGAAGAATGTTTGAACCATGTACTGGGTCATTGTGGGCAGCAGTGAAAAAATCAGAATTAGTAGTCAGCGACTCATGATGAAATGATTTTAGCCATTATGATGCATACAATTTCTAGCTATTTTCTTGATTTGAACAAAGAATAGAAATAAAAAAGATATTACTGTAAATTAAAATGTATGCTTGGATTGAAGTTGCTTTACATATGTTATTCTGCATGGTCCTGCGGTAGAGATACACTATTACTTCCATTAATCATAATTATGTGCCAGGTACTAATACAGTTTATTGTGTCTTTTGTGTTGCTGGACCACTTGCTTGGCACAACCTTCCTGTAACCATTCAGAAAAAGACAAAGGCAGACCTGTCTGCCTAAAAAGCAATTAAAACCGTACTTGCTGCATGATCCCAAGCATAATCCAGAATTTTCACTGAAAGTAGACAGTTTCTTTAAAGCATCCTAAATGTAGCTTTCTAGCAATAATGTTAAATAAATTGTTGTAGTTCAATTAAAAGTTAAATCATTATTGCTGCATTGGAACCCCAAGGTTTATTTTTGTTGATTGTCTACTTGGAATGTCTTTTTAGCATACCGTGATGTAGGATTCATTTCCCTACCTGTCAGCAGAGGGCCTGGTACTTACGGCAGTATTTCAGTCAAATATTTAACCACAGATCTAACAGCTAAACTTGGACTTGACTACATCGGCCAAGATGGTCTCGTTAGTTTTCTGGACGGTCAGACGCAGACGTTGCTGAACATCAGTTTAGTTAACGATGGCTTAACGAAACCCGCTCGATCGTTTCTCGTGAACATGACGAATACGACAGGTGAACTTTGAACTTTGGACATCTTCTACTTTGTCTATTGATGTTCCACTGTGAATTACATTGTTGATTTTACTATTTGTGTTTATTTATGAGATTTGTTATTTTTCAATAGGACTTCTGTACAAGGCAGTGGTTGTTGATATTATTTTCTTCATGCGAAACAATAGTCAGCAAACAATGTAACAGCCAATCGATATTTTATTATAATTATGCAAAATCTGTGTGTCTTTCTGTGTGATATTCTGTATATAATATAATTATAACATTATGTGTATTGTGTAACTGGGTATTTATAGTGCTCCTGTCTTATATAATGTTATGAACACTGATGAATTTTTTTTACTGCAGCCTGTTAGTCTGTTTTTATAAACGTTTACATAAACATGGCTTATGCATTTGCTTGGATTTGTCACTAGGTGGCGCAAGACTTGGAAACAGAACTGGCTGTTCGGTAACGATTGCCAGATCCGGATATCCCAATGGAAAATTTGGTTTTAAAGGACAGTCACCAGTTATCTTGCAGAATCCGGACGCTTTGACGGCTTTGACGGTAGCGCTGGAAAGAACAGGTGGATTGCTTGGAGCGCAAAACGTAGGTTCACTTAAGATGCTCTTCTAAAGGTTTGCTGTGAAATTTTGCATTATGTCAATCAATCAATCAATCAATCAATCAATCAATCAATCTTTTTATTGAAACCTTTGCCAAAAAACAACAACATGATAGCACAGCAAAAGCATTATGGCAAAAAACACAATAATAAACCTAAAGTTTGTATGTGCATAACTGCATATGCTATAATAAATTATATTCAACACTGATAGGCCTACTAATACAATACTGCCACTTGACTCTTTACCGACCAAAGTGTAGCAAATGGTATGGGAAACCCCATACCCTCAGTCGGTAAAGGGTTAAGTGACCAGCCATTCACTGCATCACCAGTCAGATTATCCTGCTTGCAATATTAATGTAGATATTAGATAAGTGTATGACACCATCGCTGTGGTAAAGACTGTATAATGTGCTGGTTAGCTATTGACACTCGGCTATATCACTTTATATATTTTAGATAAGGAAAGCTACCTGGCAGATGGATCTTTTTGCAAACCCCTCTTCGAATCAGGACACCCCAGATTTTTTTAACCGGTGCCTTTTGTTTGGATTTTTAAAATGTAGGTTTACTAAATATGTGATATTTTCGTTTTTGGTCATTGTTTTCAATTGTAGGTTTACTGGCGCATCATGGGACCAAACAATCAATCAAGAATTCTAACTGAAGTGACAGACATTAGTGTGACTACCGTAGACGGACTGGAGACGACATCTGGTGTCCTTACGTGGACAGATAACGTCGGAGGAACAAAATCCATTGTTCTCAATATCAAGCCACACCTGGCATGGGAAGTGCAGGAGGAGTTCCTCATCATCATATATGACATCAGAAGCAGTTCGGCTTCAGCTGCAAGTGGCGACATCTCTCCTTTAGCAGGCAGCCTCTCGCTAGTTGTGAGTCTCATTTCTTTCCTTTTCCATGTTTGTGGGCTGTACATGTGTCTGGGTTTCAACACAAAGACAGTGTTGGGCACTTGGACAATAATTATTGTCTGTGACTCGTCCAATGCTTTGGAATTCATTGCCCAGTTTTGTGCATACTGTCAGTTCTCTTTTGTCATTCAGAACTAAGCTTAAGGCTCGTCTGTTCCAGTTGCTTGCCTCTTTAGATCGATTTATTTCTATTATTTTCTATTACAAATTATTTTAATTTGTTGCTATAAATGACATCAGACATTCTATGTTGATTCAATTCTAGTAATTTTATATGCCTTTAGTTAATTTAATTTTAGCCTTGTGGCCCCTAATGTCCTTCAACTATTGAAGAGTGGCCCTAATGTCAAAAAAAGGTTTGGAACCACTGGATTAGACAATATGCTTGATTGCAATATGATTCCGCATATTGTTGATGATGCATGTAAAGTATCTGAATGCGAATCTGACAGCACTGCATTATATTGCAGTAAATTAATATATAGCGGATCTCATTTTAGAGAATCTTCAAGCAATTTGCTAAATCACATTTTCTTTTTACAGATCCAGAAGTTTGGATATCCAAACGGAGTGATTCGTTTTGATGGCGTTGCACTCTCTCCGCGAACTTTTGATAAACCAATTCTGGGAGAAGTTTCCATAATTTTCCCAATCATTAGAAGCCAAGGAATGCTGGGAAATATTTCGGTTAGTTCTATCGGGTTTTTATTGAGAATTGCTGCCTTGATTTCAAACGTGAAGTTTTTATTTTTAGACATTCCTCTGATGATTAGATTAGTAAGTATGTAAGCAAGTTATCTTTGTTAATTCATGACTAAGTTGTTAACCCTTTTAATTAATGTTACACGTTTATATGACGAATTTCATGGTGTTTGTCTCTTGGACAATAAAAGAGCAATTCAAGGTATTGTATTATGTCTGTGCCATTGTCATGCCATTTGTGCATGAGTGGCAATGTTATTATTAGATTTTGTTATTACCGCTTGAGTTTTAATGTTCACTGGAGTCTGTTTGGCATAATTCGGCTTCATCTTTGGATGAAGATACACTTTCGTCCAGACACTTTCATTTGATTTAATTCATTTTATACTCTAAAAGTGTTGCCGATATAAAAGTTGATAGATTGATTTGCTTCAGGTGTCTTGGCGTATTGAGGGTCCTGCACAGAGTCTACCGAGGGATTTTGCAGATTCTCAGGGGGTGATTCTGATAAGTGATGGAAGTCCTGAGTCGCAGATCGTTGTCACCCTCATTCCAGACAATACGCCCTCGCTGAGCAACCAGTACACCCTCATTCTGTCAAATGTCGTTGGTGGCGCTGACATAGATTCCAACTTCCAGTCCTCTGTCTTCACAATAAGGTGTGTGCGTGCATGTGTGTGTGTGCGTGCGTGTTTGAATGCACTCTTATATCAAAGAAGATTGCCTTATAGGTTTTGCAGTTTGATAACTGCAAGCTCTATATCTGTGTGATATATACATTTTGCCTAATAGACTTGAGATTTGAATCTGAATCCCACGGATGAATAGGCAAGAGTGACTGATGTTAACAATAATTGAACTCAGAATGATTGGCTAAAAAGGTAGAGATTTGAATCTGAGTCCCACAGGTGAATAGCCAGAAGTGACTGATCATTAATAATTGACTTTAGAATAATAAGCTAATGTGTTTGGAATTTGAATCTGAGTTGCAGAGATGAATTGACAGAATTGATCAAATTGATCCATTTTCTGTCGTCGTTGTTAAAGCCTTGAAAATATTGTTGTTGCAACTGCTTCATTGATTCTGTTGAGCTGACCAGCTAATTATTTTCATTCACAGAGAAAACTTACTAAAAAATCACTAGCAGCTGGCGTCTTTTTATTGTATAGAGATAATTGGAAATTGCTATATATATATATATACACACATATATATATATATAAATGTATGTATATAATTATATATAACTGTATATATAAGGTAAGTGAATTGTTGTGCTTTAGCACATCTTAATTGACCAAGGTCGCTGAGACTGTTGTGCCAGGCAAGCCATCTTCATTACAAGCTCCGCCACAGACAACATCTATTGTCATAAGCTGGACTCCTCCAGTGGAGCAGGATATTGATTGGGGTGGGGTAAACGCCCAGGGGCCCAGCAACTATTAGGGGCGGGGACTAGGTGTTTTGTATATACAAGGTTTATGAGCTATGCCTTTTTAATTATAATGTTACAGAGCATTAACTGAAATCAGTTTAAACTTCAAATTAACAACTGAATTAAGTTATATTGTATATAAAAATATAATATTATAGGTTGTACCTGCTCTATTATTATTTCAATTTGTTTCTAAAAAGACTTATTCTCAAAAAGCCCTAAGAAAAAGCTAAGATAGTTTAGGGGACCGTGACTGTCTGCCTATAGGAGTCCGGATTTCTCTTGTCAACCCTGTAAATGACTATTGGCTTCTGTATTGAAAGCTATAGCCAAACTCATAAGATTTTGGCTAAACGTTTTAGTTATAAAATTGATCGTTTTTGCCATTCTATTTAGGTAATTAAAGCTATAGCCAAACTCATAAGGTTTTGTCTAAGTGTTTTGGTTATAAAATTGATAATTTTTTACCATTCTATTTAGGTAATGAAAGCTTTCCTTACCTTAGACCTTAGTCCTTCCACGCATTTGTAGTGCATCGGGCGACACAGGTCCTCCACGTCACTCTGTCCTCTGCAGCTGTCTTGGCCGCCTCCCACGTCATTCCGCCGTCTTCCAGGTCTTGCATCACCATATCCCGCCAGGTCTTTCTTGGTCGACCTCGTCTTCTTCTCCATCCAGTCGGAGTCCAGTGCATTGCCTGCTTCGCAATTCTTTCTTCATTTGATCTGTGTAGATGTCCCAACCACCGCAGACGCAATTTCTTCATCATTTCTTCCAATTTCTCCATAGATGTTCTTTTCCTTACGTCTTCATTTCTGATTTTATCCTTCCAAGTAATCCCCAGTATCCTCCTCTGCCACCTATGATGAGCTGCCTCTAGCCTCTTCATGTTTGCTTTGGTCACCGACCATGTCTCCGCTCCATACAGCAACACTGTCAGCACCAATGCTCTATATAATCTTGTCTTTGTTGTTATACTGATCCCCTTGTCCCTCCATATGTTGTTTAATCGCCCAAATATCGTATTCGCCTTTCCTAATCTGGTTCGGATATCCTTATCGCAATTGCCATTGTTCGCAATCACACTTCCCAGGTAGCAGAAGTCATCCACCTCCTCCAACACATCTTCTTTGACCTTGATGCACTCTGACGTTTCCCATTTTCCTATTTTCATGATCTTTGTCTTTGAAGTATTGATCCTTAAACCGACCCAATGAAAGCTTTAGCCAAACAAAACACTTGGACAAGATTTTGTCCAAGTGTTTTGGTTATAAAATTGATAATTTTTTTCCATTCTACTTAGGTATCACGACTATCCTCACGGTCGATTTCTCCTCATTCCTGCGCTTCAGCAGATCGCTGTTCAGCAGAGTTCTCTAAAGCGCCAGCTTGTGCTGAACGTCACTCGCATCAAAGGCACTTTTGGATCAGTTCTCGTCAGCTTTCAAATGAGCTTTGATCAGGTACTGAAGGAATTTTTTCTCTTGACTCTTTACTTCTTTGTTTGGCCACAAACTGTCAGAAAATGTAGCCAATTTGCAAATTGATTCTGATTATTGTCTTAAGAAATAGTTGCTTTGTGACCTGCTACAGTAATCTGCCTTCCAGTCTCACTTCTAGCTCCTTGTGTTGTTTTCCAATTTGCTTATATTAGATGACTTTATGAAACATTTTCAGGCACAAAGTGGAACGTCCTATCTGCCTGCTTCAGGATCTGTCAATTTTTTGAATGGAGTTTCCTCAGCGATTGCCAGCGTCGACGTAGAAACCAGCGTATTCCTTCCACTCGGTTCCAACTTCACCGTCACTTTGACTTCTGCCAAACTGCTTGATGCTGGTGGTAAGTAAGCAGGATGGTTTATGATGAGGACATCTTGTCGATGGAATCTCGTCCATTACCTTAAGAGATATAGAGTTGCATTGCATTACTGATATGAATAATGTTAAACTTCATTTAATATCGTTTGTGTTTAAGGTTGTGCGATGGTTCTTATACATTCAGCTGTGAATCATTTTGCAATTCGTTCCGCTTCATTCATTGCCTTGTTTATATAGATTTAGATGGCTGTGATTTTGTAAGTGAGTTTGTTTCTTCATCTTTGATTCATTCTGTTGCTCACAATTGATTTCAACTGTGAATCATTTTCTGTAATTAAAGAAATCATTTGGTTATTCGATGTGTGTGTGTGTGTGTGTGTTTGTGTGTGTGTGTGTGATTCTGTGTCTGTGTTCTGCTTCAGTGACTATGGCACCCGATGTTGTCCAAGAACAAAAACAAGTCAAAGTCATGGTTCTTCAGATCGCTGCAAACAGCAAAGTTGGCTTCCAGTCCACTGTTATAACAGTCAATGATGGTAAGTCAGAGAATTATTTTGTGCTAAGTTGGTTTAGGCTTCCTCAGTGCTTGTAATGCCATAATTATTGGGACTGAAGAACCGAATTGATGAGGTAAAGCCAGTCTGAGAAAGCTTTTAAGGAGTGATAGAGTGATACGCTGCTACGGTAAAATGTCGGCATTTTCTTATAACGATGATATTGATGTGATAAAACTTTTCAGATGTGATGCAGTGAGATTTTTATATCCATCCGGTTTTTTATTTTAGTGACTGGTTCTGTGATTGCAACTTTAACGAGACTTGGTTCGTATGGATCAATACAAGTGCAATGGATGTCAGGGTACCAGTCTAATGACCTTATAAGAGACTTTGCCATTGGAAGCATTGCTCCGAGTTCTGGAACGGCGAGCATGACTCATGGACAGGATTCCATTCAGCTGACACTTCAGGCAAGTAGTTACTGCTGCTTTTGCTATCATTGCTCATTACTGGTTTTACTGAATTATGTGTTCTGAGACTGTGTATTACCAGACTTGGTATATTGTACATCTTTTTTATGTGCATCATCGATGTGAATGTAAGATTTTTGTCTATATAGACTTCTCCACAGCTGCAGAAGCCAGAGTTATTCAGCTTATTTCTTCCAAGTACTCCAACGGCCTCTTCCATCGGAGGTGCCCAGCTGCTTCCAGGGTTCACCATTTGCCGAATCGATCCCTATGGTGTGATACAGTTCTCGAAGAACTCGAGATTCATGACTGTCAGCTTAGCATCTGGACAGTTGTCACAGGTATGGAAACACTGAGCACTCAGAAATTACAGGACAATAGCGATCAAAAACTTGAATGTAAAGTTATTATAGTTACATTTAAACATCTACAAAGCTGCAGACTGTGGCCATTATTGTTCTTTCTGGGTTTGACATGGTCCAGTGACTTCGAATTTGGTGCCAACTGTCAACTCTGAATGGGAATCTATCCACTGATCTCTGAGTTCGCCGAGGAACCATGCCGGTGGTGACTCTTCTTGACTTCCATAACTCTTTGTCCTGAATTATTTTTTATTTAGTTTTGTTTAAAATGGAACACGTAGTGCCTTTGTGCCATGCATGTGAAGACAAAGAATCTGAGTGGCTGAGCCCTCCCCATCAAGGGATTAATCCAAGCTTGAAGGAAAAGAAGACAGTGTTTTTGTGAGGTGCTTTAATAGTTAGTGCTATATGAAGTGTCGTGATGACTTAATTTTTTTGCAATATATTAAATGAAATAGAAAATGGAAATGCTCTCAGCGTGAGCACTGTAACTTATTCACCATCATGACCTTTCCAGTTGACTGGTAGAATGTCTATGGGAAATTGATTGATGAAGTGGTCTTGATCAATGCGGTTCGTCCTTAGGTATCACTGCAGGTCGAACGAGTGTTTGGTTCGTTGGACAATGTCCAGCTGGACTACAAAGTCTACACAGGGTCTGCGTCAGGCGAAGTTGACTTTAAGTTTCTTCAGTATAACAACACCATCATGACTCAAGGACAGATTTCTACAAATATTCTCGTCCAGGTATCTCTCGACTTACAAGTTCTGTTGTTTTTTTGTCAAAATCATCACCTGTATTTTGCGTAGATGTTCCATTGTTCCTCCAAAGTTTCTCTTATTCTATAAATTCGAGCCGAGGAAACTGCATAATTCATATGTGTTTACTCTTAGGAAAATATGTGAGGTAGGATATCACGTATTTCAGTCTTGCATCGAAACGCTAATGGTCTTGTAAGTACGGTAGATACCTTTTAAGCCACTCTGTGTTTGCAGGCATATCTTCAGGTTAACTGACTTCAGCACATCCAGAATTCTGTGGTTCATGTTGTTCTGCATCTTCTTGCTCAAACTTCTGAACTCTGCTGCATTGGCTTCATGTTGAATTCAGAATCAGATTTAGACTGACCTGTCTGGCCTATAAAACACCTTGCAACTAGCACTACGAGCTATCTTCAACCTCTAGCTTTTCCATTCCTCCCACCCTCACAGTCAGAAATCTTCTGTTCTTGGTCTTTTGGTTGAGCCTTAATTTAGCATGGTCATGGGCTCTCGTGCTGTTGCCGCCTCAGGGAAGGAAAGTACCTGCCAGGTTTCCAGGTTTAGTTTTCTTTCTATGATTTGAGAATTTCACTGGTAAATTTTAATGAGCCAGAGACACAAATTTTTCCCGGCATCTTTACTGTAGACCTACATTTGACAAATTGTTAAATATCAGCTACCTTTTAATTTGGTCGTATTGATCACTGCGTCCTGTTTCAGGTCAACTCATTTGGCAGTTATATGGAAAATGACAAACACTTCTATGTTACGCTGGTTGATGCCATTCGCAATCAGAAAGGGTCTCTCTCAGGTATCTCAGGATGTATTGCTAGCTGGCCTTCCTCGTTATTCAGTGTTGTATCACAACAGCCTTTGCCCTGTACACTGGGTTCAAATAATTATTGTAACCATGCCTCAGAAAAGCTCGACAACATTGTAAAGACCAATATGCAAGAAATTGACACAGAAGATTATAATTAATAAAATAGGTCTGAAATAGTTTTTTACTTTTATATCGTATAATTGCACAAAAGGTCTTGTGTTAAATAGGCTACATTTTGTATTCAATTTTGTAAAAATTTGTTTAATTTATGCCAGATGTTTATATATTAGATAAAATTGTCCTCACAATTTCTCTGAGATTTCCATGTGAAATATACATATTGAATTGTGGTAAATATTTGCTTTTATTGTAAAAATATATTTCCCAGCCAAATTTTAGCAGTTCCTTACTAAAGCAATTTAAAATTTCGTTTTACTTTTTAGTGTTTTTTTCAGTCATGTTCGCACAGTAATAATAATAGTAATAGTAATAATAATAAATAGTGATGATTATAATAATGATAATAACAATAATAGTGATAATAGCTTGTTGTTACCTCAGGTGAAAGAAATATAATAATAATATGCCTATATAATATGTTAGGGAGGGTATCAGTGTAATAATAATTTAGTAATAATAACAATATTATTATTATTATTAATTTACATAATGCTGTAACACAGCCATGGTGTAACAAAGGCGGCAACACAGAACTAACTAGCTTGGGATATTTTTACTTGAATCAGTCAACTGAGTGAGTAAGTGAGGCGAATTAAAGAAGGAAGATTGTTCTGGAAATTGAGCCCAGTGGATGAAAAACTCTCCAAAACGCTTGTTTCATAAAGCACCTCTCACGGATCACAACTATTCACAGGGCTTTATAGCTAGATGACTTTTGCATACTGCTGTTCTCGCTACAGTAGTATTTCCTGACTCCAGATATTACTCTTGAGGGTAGCAATGTCTTTTCTATTCATATTCACATACCTTTAAACTTTTAATGGTTTTGTTTACAAATTTCTGCTCCAGTTGAGTTAGATTATTCGTAGGCTTTAAAGTTATTGATTACTTCAGCCATTTAATGTTATAATGTAGTCGTGCAGTGTATGTTTGTGCTGAACAGCTGTTTGGCGATTTTATTGATCCTGGTTACGATCACTGCGCTTGGCTTTTCACAGATATCTATTCACTGAAGGGATGAAGATGTAGTTTCACATACGGTGATTCTTGACTGCATCGCATATGAGTGTGTGCTTTCACTGTGCTTCAAATGGCCAATGCTGTACTGCATGTGCCTGAGAGACTCTGTCTTGTACTCACTGGAGCCTTTCTCTGTGTTTTGCCTTTGTTTAGATGCCAAGGTAAGTTACTGGTAGTACTGTAGCCAGCTTCTAGTATAGTATAATTAGGCAACCATGTGAGACATGTGAGCGTAATAGTGCATTCCTTTGGATTTCCCTTTTGTCACTGCTTGCATATACTGTTTAAATTGTAATTGTTTAAAGATTGGCGAATAATTGAGTGTATTTGGAGTTCATTATTTTTTTCTGTGTTCATGTTTTTTGGACAATTCGGAAATATATAATTGTCTTCACTTTTCTCTGTTTTTATGGTATTGTTTCTGTGTTGTCGATTTATTCCTCACAGAATTTTAATCACCAAATTAATATCCATGTATGGAGTTTCACGATGGTGATACCGGTGGTGATGGCGACAGCAAGGGTTGTGTGGTTGAGGGTGGTTGGGATAGTAGTTGTGATGGTAGACCTCATAAGTCATATCGGTTTGCCTGAGACCAATGTTCAATTGTTGCCTGGCTTTGATATGTGCTTCTGGACTTTTTTATCAATGTGCAGTTGTATTGCATTACAGTTGTGAAGAAAACTAGCTATTGAAAGTGGTGATATTACTTTTAATGAATATTTAGAAGGTCATTATTTAAATTTTCATCTAAAAAGTTTGAATAGCCGAAATCTTTAAAAAACGGATGAAAAAAACGGATGATTATCTTGTTGAGTTGCCTCACACCAGTCACCAACTATGTTAGTGATGTTTGCATGACATCATACTTGTACGGTATATAAGTGATACATGCAAAATTACAGTGCTATATTGAAATCCGTGATCTTGAGGATATCTCTATCAAGTGTAATGGTGTCCATTCACCTTGATTGCTGTACCTAGCCTCTTACTGGTATCACACTGTCAACTTACAGAACTCCAGAAAATTTGGAATTGTTTAGCTGCATATATCAAAATATCAGCTTGTAACCACTGAATTTTTGGCCTCCAATTCAACAAACCATATGTTTAAAATTGACTTGTAGTTTATAAGACTCTGGTCAACTTGGTTATATTACGGTAGTTCTTATTTACCAAATAATTATGTCATTATTTTATGTACGCCATCTAATTGGTTATACCAAAACATCAACAGTTTTTAGCAAGCAGGTTTGTTTGGACCTAATTGGGCAAACAGGTTTGTTTGGACCTAATTGGACAAACAAGTTTGTTTGGACCTTTCTGCTCTTGTCACTTTAGTTTCATCCTGAGACTTACCTTTTTGCAGTTGACTCATGCACTATAATAATAGCCTGCTTTTCTGTCAATGTATTGACTTTCTGAGTGTTGACCTGGTTACGGCCTGGTTTCTGTGCACTATCATCTGATGTTTTGTGCATTATTATTACATGCTGTTTTGTGCATTATTATATGCTGTCTTGTGCATTATTACATGCTGTCTTGTGCATTATTATTACATGCTGTTTTGTGCAATGTGCATTATTACATGCTAGAACTTCAGAAATTGCTAATTACAATTGCAATTTACTGAATGAATCTGGTTTCAGGCCAGATGAGTTCGGAAATTTGCCAGTTAGTTCCGAGTTGAGAGATGCTAATGGCTCTTGAATTCTAAAGAGAAAACTTTTCTGCTTCCTTATGACATCCTATTTACAGTGACTCTCAGAGACAGTATTGTAAGATAGTTATGAGATCTATATCATTTTGTGATAGATAGCTCAAAACTCAAAACTGGATCTCTAACTGCATCTTCTCATGGCAGATGACTATCAGCACCTTAGATTCACATTTTGGTGTGACCCTACGTGCATTGCAAATTTATTTAATAATAATAGTGAAATGATACTAGTTTCAGTGTACACTTGGCTGTGCTTTGTTAAACCATGCAGGCAGATCTTCTTAGTACAATTTTTTTATTATATATTTTGTGTTGTTTGTTATATAGACAATTCACCTCGAACTGCGTCGAATGGCACAACAACAGCAGCCATCGTCATTAAAGTCACGAGCAATCCGTATGGCTTGCTCAGCGTATCACTGCTTCCACCATCAAGTAATGGAATGGTTGCGGAAGGGGGACAGATCGGTATCCTTGTTAGCAGAACAGGGGAGTTACGTCTCTTATTTATGACACTTATTTAACTTTCGTTCTTGTTTGGTGAATTATTATTGTTGGTAGTGGGACCGACGACCGTGAATTGTTTGTTTGTTTCTGAAAGAATGCTGTACTAGATATTGTTCAATAACTTGTCTAATATATATATGTCTATGGTAATTACAGTGACTCGTACTGTTTAAGGAAGTTGATTCTTGTTCCATGCTATAAAGACTGCAATGGGGTCCATGTGTAATGAAGGAGAAGTTTCTAAGCACAAGTTTCTAGAGATGCTTGTTGCCCAAGCTAGGAGAAGATGCAGAACTAGGTTAGAGCCATTCTGCACTATCAGTGAAGACACTGAAGACTGAAGAGGTGCATTGTTGACATATTCTTGATTGTGCTTTAGCAATGCAATTATTAATCAACATAATCTACAAACCTTACTTATTGTTCAACTAAAACATTGTTCAGGTTTAGCAAATACTAACAATGATGAATATAGTCATTGAAAGTTGCTGTACTTTTAGTTAAATGTTGTTCTTTGTTTTGCTATTAATTTCAGGCGGTAGTTCCGGTCAGGTGAGCGCTAGACTGCGAACGGTTGGTGGAGGTGAGTCGTGGGATCAAGAAATCGACAAAACACCAGATGCAAATAATGAGACAATCGGAAGCGTTCTCAGCAACCGAGATATCACAAAGCAAGCGATAGTTGGACAGGATTATGCTCAGCTAGACGTTCTTCTTAACTTTGCGGTGAGCTCACTGTTTATAATTCTATGGTTGAGTTACATGTATGCTGGAAGGACTTTGAAATATGGCTGACTTAATCATTCAAAGGTGTTTAGGTGACAAGACTATGCTGCTCGGCTGTTAAGGGTTAATTCTTACCCTTGGCCAACGCATGGTATTAAAATGTCATTTTTGATTTTTAGATCTAGCAGCCTACAAAGCACGTCCACCCAACAGGGGCTCGAACTCGTTACCTCTCGCTCTCCATGCCAGCGTGTTATCCATTGCGCTACCGAGCCCCATGAATGCACTTATTATAAATTTACAATAATTTGTAAATTTGAATGTTGTCAATTGCAGAGTAAGGACTTAAGCAAGTCGTTTATTCACAGTTGTTCAAGATAATTGATGGTCTGTTGTATATGTTCTGTCACATGTGCACTTCTGAACTTTGAAAGGCATACAATATCAAAAATGCAGTTGTGTTGTATTTTGCTTTAGGACGGTGAAACATCGAAAGGTGTATTCCTATCCATCCTGAACAGCACACAACCGGAGTACGATGAAAATGTTTTTGTCTACGTGTTACCTTTAACACTGGGTGTAAAGGTTGCCCTACCATCAACTGACAGTGGTCTTAAGGTAGGATAATTTGTCTGGCCATCACTGTTTGATTCGAGTGCTATGATGTGTACAACTGCTTTTAAATTTTGTTGTATTAATTCAATTTTGGTCTTTCTGTATAATTTACTATGGTTTCCATACTGTGAAAATGTCATTTCTAATTTTGTTTTATTTTGTTGCTGAATTGTTTGGCGGTTGTTGTAGGGATTTGTTGTTGTGACAATAATGAAACACGGCCTTTGGAACGGATGGATTGGGTTTTATCCGGGTAATTCATCGGTGATAATTGCTGACAAAGATTCTGGCAAACCTCCCATCCTTACCATTGAACGGCAGAATGCTTCTTTTACATCCGTCACGGTGAGTTGTTCATTGTCTGCTATGACTTGAGACAGGAGAAAATGGAAGAGGTGGCTATCATTTTCAGCTGACCATCTTCTGCTACAATATTTTAGTAATTGTACAGTAAATCTATTGCATTTTTAGCATCGCAGATAAAAGCAGTATCAAGATAAATAAATCTAGTGAATAACATCAGTTGCAAGCTGCTTAGGATATTTAAACCCTTCTGACCATCCTATAATAACCCACTGTCTGCTTTTGTTTTGTCTGCATTGTGAGGGGTTAAGGTTTGTCATCCCGCTTGATAATAAACACACACACATATATATAAAATATAAAATTATATATATGTGTGTGTGTGTGTTTATTATCAAGTGGTGTTAGTCTATGAGTTATGAGTAATCTTTCAAATTTAAAGCCAAATCTTTTCTTTGGTTGAAGTGTCAGGTCAGAATCCAGTTGGTGTGTTGCATGGTCTTGTTTTCTAGGTGTACTGGCGAGCCTTAGATGGAGTGCTTCCTCGTTTTCCTCCTATCAACCTTGCCGACTTACTGGCAGCGACTTCAGGAAGTGTCAACTGCTTGGCTGGTCAAAGATTCTGCATATTTACCGTCAATCTGAATGCCGATAAGGTTTTGATGATTTTTTGTTCAATGCAATCAAATATCAGCTATGGTTTACTAACGATAGAATACAGAAAATACTGTTAAAGTATTTGTAACAGTGCAACAGTATATGCGAATGCTGTCGTATAAATGAATAAAGATTTATAATCTTATCTTATTCAGAGACTCTGAAAGATTGTGGTAAACGAAAATTTGTTTTAGTCAGAATACATTAACCGTGCAAAGGTCCATAACACAAGTTGCTCAGAGTCATCATTGTTATTATCATATCATGTTTTGTTTGATTTATAGACTTTGGAAGGATGGTAATATAGAAAAAAACTATATTGTAGAATGGACTAAGTAAGGGCCAGTGACATTTTGGTATATTGCTCTTCTAGTTTTATTGTTATTTATGCTACGGTCATTTTCTAATACTTCACCAGTTGTGTGAGTTCAGTATTTTGTGGAGGATCCAAGCTATTCTTAAAAGTAACGTCTTATAAACCAAAATAGGTGCATTCTTACTCACAAGCAAAACCAAATGTTTGCCTTGTATAATTTGTTTTAAATTTAGGTGAAATGGCTGTGTTTAAATTTTCTATGGTCTCCCACTATCATGACCACCCATTGCCAGGTAGTCTGAACTTTTATGTAAATATCCAGCAATTTGCTATAGCAAGGTTTGATTGTATAGTATTCATAGCCAGCTAGTGTATTGTTGTATGCATGTTTTCTTTAGAGACCAAGAAATGAAACTTGGTTTTTGGTTGAACTCTATCTCGACCCCTCAACAACCAGCGCTCTCGTTGATCCAACGCGACGAGATTGTAACGTTACACTTTTGAAGAGCAACTATCCCAATGGACTCATTCAGATTGCACCAACATCCAGGTCTGGCAGAGTCTTTCTTCGTGTTAAATTTACTTTTGTTGGATGATAGATGCATAGAAATATAAATTAGACCGAAAGTTCTGTAATGTAAATATGAAAGATCTGTTCCTGCCATTGTGAATAATAATGCCAATACATGTATGATAAAAAGAAAGAATGTGATTGTTATTATTTTGATTGGTTTCTAGTAGCCGAGTTCTTTTGCATTATACTGTATTGTAGGAAACACCCTAAATACCTCTCAAAGTTCTAGTTAGTAATTAAGTAGGTAAGTATAAGAACTACTGGACACTCTGAATATATTACCACATGAATATTAATAACAGCCTATTGTTGTATTATTATTACTGTTATTACTAAATATTATTGTTATTATTATTATTATTGGTATTTATATTACTATTAATATTAACATATATTCAAAATCGATTTACAGGTAATTAAATGCACAGGTTTGTGTCGCTACATGTAAATGCAATGCATACACTTTAAAGTGGCTAATAAGATGACATTTAGAGATTAGTAGTTTATTTATTATTATTATTATTATTATTATTATTATTATTATTATTATTATTATTAAATTGTCATTTATAACTTGCCTAATCAAAAATCTAATCTTGCACGAAAGCACGTAACAGGAAAGTCTGTCATTGATGCTACTCATAATGCATCTTGAACAAATACATCTTTTAAAAGTTGTTTTTTTGCTATAAAGGAGTGCTTATTGTTTTTATATGCAGATGCATGTATCTCTATTATTTTTTATTCTATATGAATTTCAACATTGTCGTGCGCTTTTCCATTTCTATTTCTTTGCCGCAGAGTGGTAGTGGTGAATCGAAATACAACTCTGCTACAGCTATTGGTCGAAAGACTTGGATATCTGGATAAATTGGTTATGGTCACTTACAAGACGCTGCAACTGGATTCTGCGATCAGCATAGCTGGACTCAGCGCATCACCGGCGCTTGAAGGCGCCGACTACTCTCGATCCGTTGGAACAATTACTTTTGATTATGGAGTGGTGAGTAAGCAATTGTCTTAGAGCTTTGTCTACTAAGTTCTGGGATGAGTTGAAGTCAGTTGGTTGTTACTGCTCTTTTGATGGTTTTCAAAGTGGTGGGACCGTGGACTAGTGGCTAATCACCGGTTTGTGGAGAAGAGATGATTAAATTCTTGATGCTGATAGAATTAGCAAATGACAGAGACTTGCAGTCAATTTTTGACAGGCATCCCTGAACTAAGCGATTTGGCCCGGATTTGTTTTAAACATGCAGATGCAAAACTTGATTATAATTATCAATGACAATAATAACAAACAAAGAAACAGAAATCGTTTGAATACCAATAATAGTTCACTGCAAATTGCTCCCAGTGACATCGAACCTTGTATTGATATGCTTTTTAACCCTTTGAACCCGACGGGCCGTTTTTCCGGCCTGTTATCTATAGAGTTACAGGAGCTTCGGGTTCAAAGGGTTAAGAACAAACAAGCTCATGCATCACACTAATGGCTATTTATAATTAGTTTCCTTTTTAGATCTATAAGATTCTGTATTTTTGTCGTTCCTTTCTGGTTTCTCTGTGTTATTTTGAACACCTGTTTCCATCATTATTGCACATACTGCACAATTGTATTAGTAATGTATATCATCAGCTATATTTTTGCAGATCCACGTGCTATGACAAAATTAAATTCACTTCTAATCTAGTTCAAAACTTTGAGTTCAACTTTTAAAACTGTAATTAAATGAGAATTAAACAAATTGAGAAATAAATCAAATGGTCTGACCACAATTGCGCTAGACTGAACTCTGATGGTGTAGTAAAGTTTATGGAAGAAGTTTTTAGAGTAAAGGCTGCGTCAATGAAAATACGTGACTTGAAATAGCTGAATATGTGCACCAACCAACTTTGTGCATGAGCTAATTTTAGGGAAACACAAAATAGTATCAACATACTTGAATTTATATTAACACGAAGGAACTTGTATAAATGTGTGTTCAGCATAATACGGCTGTATATTTATGATGTATGAATTGATAAATATGTGAATATTTAGCCGCAGTGCAATGGTTTACAGAGATTTTTAAATTGAATTTCTTTGGACTGATATTGTTTCTAGAGTTCTCAGCTTTTAAGCGTAACGTTCGATCCAATGAAGGCGTCTGGTGGTTCGTATCCAAAGGCATTCAGAGTTCAACTGATAAGCGTTACATCAAATGCAGAGTGAGACTTTGCTTACAGTTATTTCTCTGATCCAAAGTCATTCTTATGATATTAGATTCATTTTCTGTACTTAAATAAATTCATGTTTTATATATATCAAAAATGCCGTGTTGAACTGACCAACGTGGGCAGTTCTTAGCTGCCTTGTAAGGGGCTCTTATGATGGTGCGGTCGTGTTCCAGCATCATATAAATTGTAATAATTATTAATTATTATGTACCTTGGATGTGAAATAAATAATGACACATGAATCAGTTCAGGATCAAAATTATTTATTTGATTTCTTTCTTATGTTATTCATGCAAAATGACTTAATACCATCTGAAAACTCTGCACAATTTTGCATTAATTTACCTTCTAAAAGTATCTCAGCAAAGAGCTGCACACCAAACAAAGTGACTGACACAGAATGCCTGAAGTCTCATGCAGAGGTTTTTGAGGAAAGTATTCTAATTTCGTGCAGTGTGCAAAGTGAAAACTCAAAGAATGCCATCAGAGGACATGGAAAATCTGTTATAAGATTTCGCAGTTAAATTTAAGGGAATAAGTTGTGTATGTTGCTGCATTGTTGCATTTGATAGAATGGGAATGCAGTGGTGTATGTTGTATTTGATAGAATGGGAATGCAGTGGTGTTTGTTGCATCTGATAGAATGGGAATGCAGTGGTGTTTGTTGCATTTGATAGAATGGGAATGCAGTGGTGTTTGTTGCATTTGATAGAATGGGAATGCAGTGGTGTTTGTTGCATTTGATAGAATGGGAATGCAGTGGTGTTTGTTGCATTTGATAGAATGGGAATGCAGTGGTGTTTGTTGCATTTGATAGAATGGGAATGCAGTGGTGTTTGTTGCATTTGATAGAATGGGAATGCAGTGGTGTTTGTTGCATTTGATAGAATGGGAATGCAGTGGTGTTTGTTGCATTTGATAGAATGGGAATGCAGTGGTGTTTGTTGCATTTGATAGAATGGGAATGCAGTGGTGTTTGTTGCATTTGATAGAATGGGAATGCAGTGGTGTTTGTTGCATTTGATAGAATGGGAATGCAGTGGTGTATGTTGCATGTGATAGAATGGGAATGCAGTTGTGTATGTTGCATGTGATAGAATGGGAATGCAGTTGTGTATGTTGCATTTAACAGAATGGGAATGCAGTTGTGTATGTTGCATGTGATAGAATGGGAATGCAGTTGTGTATGTTGGATTTGATAGAATGGGAATGCAGTTGTGTATGTTGCATGTGATAGAATGGGAATGCAGTTGTGTATGTTGCATTTGATAGAATAAGAATGCAGTTGTGTATGTTGCATTTGATAGAATGGGAATGCAGTGGTGTTTGTTGCATTTGATAGAATGGGAATGCAGTTGTGTATGTTGCATGTGATAGAATGGGAATGCAGTTGTGTATGTTGGATTTGATAGAATGGGAATGCAGTTGTGTATGTTGCATTAGATAGAATGGGAATGCAGTTGTGTATGTTGGATTTGATAGAATGGGAATGCAGTTGTGTATGTTGGATTTGATAGAATGAGAATGCAGTTGTGTATGTTGCATGTGATAGAATGGGAATGCAGTTGTGTATGTTGCATGTGATAGAATGGGAATGCAGTTGTGTATGTTGCATTTAACAGAATGGGAATGCAGTTGTGTATGTTGCATGTGATAGAATGGGAATGCAGTTGTGTATGTTGGATTTGATAGAATGGGAATGCAGTTGTGTATGTTGCATGTGATAGAATGGGAATGCAGTTGTGTATGTTGCATTTGATAGAATAAGAATGCAGTTGTGTATGTTGCATTTGATAGAATGGGAATGCAGTGGTGTTTGTTGCATTTGATAGAATGGGAATGCAGTTGTGTATGTTGCATGTGATAGAATGGGAATGCAGTTGTGTATGTTGCACTTGATAGAATAAGAATGCAGTTGTGTATGTTGCATTTGATAGAATGGGAATGCAGTTGTGTATGTTGCATTTGATAGAATGGGAATGCAGTTGTGTATGTTGCATGTGATAGAATGGGAATGCAGTTGTGTATGTTGCATTTGATAGAATAAGAATGCAGTTGTGTATGTTGCATTTGATAGAATGGGAATGCAGTGGTGTTTGTTGCATGTGATAGAATGGGAATGCAGTTGTTTACGTTGCATTTGATAGAATGGGAATGCAGTTGTGTATGTTGGATTTGATAGAATGGGAATGCAGTTGTGTATGTTGAATTTGATAGAATGGGAATGCAGTTGTTTACGTTGCATTTGATAGAATGGGAATGCAGTGGTGTTTGTTGCATTTGATAGAATGGGAATGCAGTTGTTTACGTTGCATTTGATAGAATGGGAATGCAGTGGTCGAATGTTGCATGTGATAGAATGGGAATGCAGTTGTGTATGTTGCATGTGATAGAATGGGAATGCAGTTGTGTATGTTGCATTTGATAGAATGGGAATGCAGTGGTCGAATGTCACGATCGTTGATACAATCGATGAACCTTTCTGGAAAGTTTGGGTGGCAACTCAACAGCAGCTGAACAATGACTCCATCCTTGCGTAAGTTAACTCATGTTGATCCTAAGGATTGTTTTCAGTTGAGAAAAGAGCAAGAATGTATCTACAAATTTATTATGGTTCTCACTCATCTCAAAATGTTTTAACAGACTTCAATACTTTGTAGAATTATTATAAATGTTCTCTTAAGTTTTGCCACGTTTGATTGAATTGTTTTTTCTTTTTGTTTGTTACAAGCGTGATGCAAGACTTGTCAAGACTTCTGCCAAGAAATATAACCAAGTCTCAGCTGGCAATAATTCGGAATGTGCTAGACACTGTGGTGACCATCAGAGAAAATATGATGTAGGTGCTGTTCTATTCATCAAGACATTCATATGACTTCTATTCTCTAGTTGTAATCGCAAACTGATAAACCTCCACTCAAGAGAAACTCCTCAAATGTTATAGGCATCATCATCCTTTTTTGCAATTTCAATGGTTAACAAAAGAAGTAATTATGGTTGTGTGCAATGGATGCATTGTCTTGTTCTAATTCCAGGTTCGTATCTATATGTTTCTGTGGGTGTAGGTTAGCTCCTAGCACCAGTTTTTCCATTATGTCTGTCCTGTGTGATCTCCTACATCCTGGAAAAATCGATGCGACACGCGGCCACTGGCAACTGTCGAAGCAACTGGAAAGATACGCTTACTCAATCATCGACCACATTCAGTGCGACATCAGGTAACGTTGACGTAATCAGTAGTTGTTGACGTAATCAGTAGTTGTTGACGTAACCAGTAGTTGTTGACGTAACCAGTAGTAGTTGTTGACTGATTTCTAGCTCTTTGTGTTTCTAACAAAACATAATAAAAATTAATTATTCATGTGGCAACTCTACTGGATCAATCAACCCAACTGGAAATATAAAACAGATAATGCATTTTGTACTGTTTGTGTTGCTTTTATTTATCAGCTTCATCTGTTCATTCATGCAAAGTATGGAGATTTTTAAGGCACTCTCTTCCAGGCATCAGTTTCAGAGCAGTTACAACTCTGTCACTATTTGTGCTTTTTCACAGTGCAAGTCCCAAGCCTGGATAAAGGAGGAGGGCTTTGCAAGTGATCTTTGTTATCACACAGTGTCGTTATACTGGAATAACCAGCCAAAGCACTAAACTGTTTTATTATTGCAATAAATGATATTAACTTTTTATGTTTATCTCACTTTTGTTTGTCAGTAATACATGTTCTATCTATGGCTGATTCATTTTTGTGTGTTTTATTACAATGCTTGTGAAAATTCGTTCATTATCTAAGGTGGACAAATACTTAAATTGCTATGGCTGAGATTGATACTGTGTGTATTAAACACTATGCATTGTAAAGATGCGAGAAGAAGAAACCATTTTTATATACTTTTGTACTTTATATTATTCAGGTTTGGTGTCTTTTTCTGCTTTTAAACTGCCTGTGTATGTTTTAGTGCAACCTCTCCAGACTGCGTGAATGTTAACTTTAAAGTGTATCGTAAATATCCGGATGATATCAATGGAATGTTTTGGGAAGATGAGTAAGTGACTGTTTCAAAACATCCATATAATTATACCAACTTATTGGTCAAATTTGTGCATTTCTTCAGTGTTTTTACAGGCTCCTTGTATCATCATGGTTGGACTGGGAGCACCTCTGAGTGGGCTTCTTGATAAGACGCTGTATAAATTCTACAAATGAATGAATGCTTCTCATGAACTTGGAATGAATGGCACAAAAGCATCAGGAGCATGATTGGGCTCCCAGCAGTCCAAAATTTTAGGTGTCTAGACTGGGTTATGCACTTAGCATAGCATTATGTTCAGCATACCATTAGTCATATCCTTAAGTTTGGTCAAGTCTCAGAGACTCAGAGTAAATACGGAACAGTGGCTTTCAATCCTGCATCAGATTTCCTTATAGGTTTGACTCAGGTGTCCAGCGGCATTCTGTTCTCAAACTGTTAATCAAGCTGAATTCTTAGTCCATCGCTCGTGGAATTTGCAATATTTTGTATACTAACTTAATGACTGTTTTATTTTACCATGTTTGTACTAGTAGCATGCCCTGAATATATTACCTTGAGAGGCGGTATACAGAAACGCCTTTGTGTCGATAACAATAATTGTTGTTTTCTTCAGAAATCAAGACAGCTTTACTTTCCCTGGGAGTCTGATGCCGGTCCAATCGAAAGGCCGCTACTCATCAACTCCAACGGTTAATACTATGCCATTTTTTAAATATCACTGTTTGAATTTTGTTTTATTGCTCCCTGATAGTTTAACGAGAGCTGTGACATAACCAGAAAATCAAATGATAAACCTCAAATGGTCTCAAATCTCACTGAACCATATACACACTAGGTATAAAATTATATTTTTTATATCGGTGCATGTATGTGCGTTCATGTGCATGCATGTCTGTATTTGGATACACACATGCAGTCTTGCATTGTGTATGGTGTTCTCATTATTATGCATACATGATTCAGAGGCACAAAATGTATTCATAATATACATGTATACAATACATGCCTACATGTTTGGTCAACTTTCTGCGTTTGTATGTGACATTGTGCACAACATTCATTTGATTAGACTTACATTTATGTTGTAGTTGGATAAGTTCAACAAGTTTGACATAGTTTGCGCTTTATGTCATTTTAGTGTTTCACGTTGGTCATGATTGAGTACAAGACGGAGCAGTGGTTCACATCATCGGAAGACAATCTACTGCTGAATAGTCGAGTAACTTAATCATCTAAATCAATCTTTTAGATGTTTATCTTGCTAATTATGTAGAATAATGTAGATTGTATTGTAACTGTTTATTTAAAGTAACATTGGAGATGATAAGTGAGCTGTGTGCTGTGGTAATGTCTTAATCAAGTGCCAGCATTTCTAAAGGTTTAGTTTATTTACTGTTTAGCGATATGTTCCAGTGTGTTCGAGATCTGATGAGAGAAAATATTGGGAATTGCATTGCGATTGCTGTTTTTCAGATTTTATCAGCCAGCATTGAAAATCGTGATTCACAGTCTCTCACAGAAGCAGTTAGGTTTTCTGTGAAATCGCCGCAAGGAACAATGCCACCTACGTTAGCAGAGTAAGCACTAAGCAGTTCTCATGCTTTGCGTTATAGCTTTTGACTTTTCAATTCCTGCCAGAGCATTTATCCTCTTGTCGCTGTTATCAACATTGCGGTTTTTTTTAGTAGGGTGCAATAGGAAAGCGAAGATGAATGATACTGATGATGTTAATACAACAGAAAAGATTTTTTATTCTATGCAGACTACAGATAGGATTAACGAAAATAGCCACTGATAGATAAAGAAGAATAAAAAAGAACAGGATAGCAGTCAGTTAAGCTGACCATGAGGTAGCCATGGGTATGACACATTAGCATCTTCATTTTCTTAGCCTCTGCATATGATGGTGGTCAGCCTTTTCCCTTGCTGTCTGAACATCCCACCAGCAATGTACGGCCAGTGTGCTCATCATAGCGGAGTTGGTTAGGGGCACAGGTGAAACAGAACAGTATGCTAACCACTAGACTACCATGCACCCCACTGATAGATAATAGATAACAATAGATAAACCATTTCCTATTTGGACACGATAAGATGACCATTCTCTTTTCATTTTTGTACTTTACAGTTGCGTTTATTTTGATGAGCTCTATCAGCAATGGACGTCAGGCAGTGGTGTGTGCACCGTTGAAAATAACCTAATACTCGGAGTTGACAATTACGTTTCGTGTTCGTGTGAGCACATGAGCTCGTATGCAGTCCGCGTTAATACGAAAAACAATTCACTGCTTGTTGGATATCCTATCTGGTTCCACATTTCCTGCTTCATCTGTATGGTATGCCATTCTCTTTAACTCTGTTTATTCAGGTTTTTTTACAAATTTAATAGGCTACTGTGCTTTTGTTACAAATTGAATGAGTTTCTTCTGCTTAGTGCAGATTCTACTAGGCTATATTTCTGCCCCACCTTTATTCCAAGTTAAGTTGCTCTTTTTTCTGTCTGACCGAACCAAGTTGACCATGTCACGTGTTACTTTTGGGTGAAACTTGTCTTAAGCTCTGGGTGTCACTACCAATATATTTATATTTTTACGTTAGATTTTCCTATGAAAATTGTAAGGAATTGCAGTTTTTAATATAAAGGAAGTACCGGTACTTATTTGGTGTGTGTCTTACAATTGCAGGGCTGCCTGACCTTGGTCATCCTGACACATCATCTTTGTCATCCTTTGCACATGTTCCCTGTAAACCTTTTGATGCATATGTGTTTCGCCATCATCGCTACTGAGGTAAGATGAAATGGTGTAGAAGACAACGCGAACAATTCTGTTGTATTTTTTTCCCTGTTTTGCACTCTGTCTGTGAAAGCCATCCTTTAATTAGGGAAGGAGTCTACACTTGATGTATGAAAATGCATCCACAGAAGTCTGTTTGTATTCATCATTATCAACATAATTATCATCATCATTATAAGCATCATCATCTTGAGTAAATGTCACATATGAATTAATATTTGATTAAATGCATTTTGAATCTAATGTACAGAATACGGGAAGGGTGTCAATTGGAATACAGGTCATGGTATAAAAAAGCTGAAATAAAGACCTAGACAAAGCCAAAGCACATAAATTTATTAAATTAAATAGAACTGAAGTTAAAGTTATTGTGGTTGAAAATCAATGCATTTCGGAAACGGTTTGACCTTTGATGACCTTGCTGTAGATCTGTTATGTGGTCGACGGATTTCTCAGTCCATGGCAGATTCTGCACACTGAACCAGGCGGAGATAACTATCGGTGTATCATCATGTCCGTCTTTCTGCATTACTTCTTCATTGCCCAGTTCTGCTGGTTGATGATACAGGTCAGTCTCTTGTAAACCAAAGTCTAGCAAGTCTTAGCCTGTAAAAGGAAATTAATATAAAGCTCGGAAATATTCCAACATCAGACGCCCTTGTAAATTTCTATTTAAGGATATCTTTTTGTTAATGGGTGGTAGGTACCACCGTACCAGCACTCTAAGTAGTGCTCATACTAATGACTTTTGCGGGGCATCATATAAATTGTCATAATTATTATTATCGTTACTACCACGCAAAACCTACAGTGTCAGAGAGAAAGCCCATGTGGACTTCGCATGTCCTAAATATGGTGCTGCCTTGGGTTGTTAGGGCTCAAGCTAAGCAGGATAACATGATGGATAAACAGTTTGAAAAGGGTCAGTTTTTGCAGTTTATGATTTGATAACACTGTCCAGTGTCAATAGTAAGGTTTTTTTACTAGAGCTGTTTGGTTTTTGATCAGTGAAATATTTTGGTATGTACTGTATGTATGCATTTATGTATATGTGTATGCATGTATCTTCTCACTGCAGGCTACGAACCTCTACCGTGTATTGCTGTTGAACGACGAACAGACGAGACGATTTTATCTTCCATTCTTTCTATTTGGCTGGAGTAAGTCTCAAACCATCGAGCTGCTGTCATTTTCTGCTCAAAGATTTGCCATAGGCAGCATCAATATTATTAGTCTAAAATATCTGATTGTTGATAATGTGTTAATTTAATTTGTATTGTTTTTAAAATTTAACACGCAATTTTTTAGCTTTATCACTGTTGCTGTGATTTATAGCAATGCTGCATCATCGTGACCAGATTTCTACCACCTCTGATAAAGGTTGACAAAAAATTTACTACTGTCAAAGTGTTGTCCCATTCACAAATATGATAGGTTTGTGATGGTCAGATTTTTTGTCATTCCATAACAAATTGTAAGTTTGTATCCTCTCCGAATCCTATCACAATGCACTCGCTAGAAATGTCCAAAGCACTAATCTAGTGATGGCTGGGTGTGAACAAAAAACGAATCGTATAATTATTGATAAATTTCCTCTGCTATGGGGGGGGGGAATTATAAAACTGCAACTGCATGCAAAGGGTTAACATGGACCATTGATAATTATACTCTACTTTTATTTGTCTTGTTGTCTTCTTTCAAGTTGCGCCAGTGATATTCGTCGGCATTTTCTATCTGGTCGTCTATCTGATCTATCGCTTTGCAACGGATTTTCCTGTCGACCATATCTACGGAGATGTGCTTGGCAATTCAAACTTGTAAGCAGTGGCGGTGTTTTAAATAAAGATCATTTTCCGAGCTCATATTAAGCCTTATCATGCTTTATGCAATAATAATTTAACCTATCGACTAATTCATTCATTCATTCAGATGCATTCATTCGTGGACTGTTATGCAAATGTAATTTCTGCGACTGGGTGCTTGCCTTGGATCAGTTTATCGCAGTTTGCCTGAAGAGAACCTTTCCTGAACTGGAGTGAACTGCATATTGCAGTTGTACTCTCCAGTTTTGTCATGGACATGCTGAATTGTGAAATTAGAATTTGAGGGTTCAAATCCATGTCAGGAAGGAAAAGATGTTCAAAGATTTATTCTGTTCAATCCTTAAGAAACTCATTTATAAAGTATGCCATCAATTTGATGGGAAATCAGGCATTGCAAAAAGGTTGACCAGATTTACTCATATGCAAGGAGCAAAAATCTTGAAATGGGTTGCTGACACTTCAACCCTATGGCTACCTTTTCGCTCTAGGTGAAGGATCTGCTCTTCTTCTGCACCTTCCTTTTTATTATGAAGTAAAAATCTAGCTATTTACATTTATACTGCTTTATTGGATATTTTTATGTGGAATCACTGAAAGCTGTACACACACATTGTACCACCATGTGGATCGCTATTGAGGCATTTATTGAAGCAGTCCTTTATAAATTTTCAATTGTGCTATAAAAATATAACAAGAGTGTTTGATTGACATTAGTCATTCGTTTTTAAATTGCAGTTGCTTCCTAACGAATGGCTATGTGGCTCTTGGTGGCATATTGCTGCCGTGTGCCGTTTGTCTCCTGGTTGTTGGAGCCGTGTGTGTCCAAGCCTTTGCTTTATACCAGCAGTGGGCGGACTATGACAACATGTATTCTGGCAAACGAAACATGCGTGGTTGGTCATTTCACGTTTTTCCTCCATCAGTTGCCTTTTACGTAGCGTAAACTGCTATGTTTTGATTTTCTAGACTGCCATAAAATTATGCTGCCATGCTACGAAATGTTATGCACATGCATATTCTATTCTATGTCTATGACACAGGCAGAAGAGAGTTGCTACTAGCAGCATAAATAAAACTTCTGATGATACAAAGAGAAAATTAGCTACTTCAATGGTAAAGAAATTCTGAACAACATACCTTTTGAAGTGAACACGTCATGGAGGAAGGTGCATGACAAGGATATGAGATTCTTCTGTACTGCCACAGTTTTCTCCTAAAGAGATAGCTTGCCCACGCACCATTCAGTATGATTACAACTTGCACTGCAGGTCATTGTCTTTCCACCTTTCAACAAAAGACAATAAAAGTTTTATACTTAGAATACTTTATAAAATGCAATGATTGAAACTGACCAAATAACTTGGACTGTATGGATTCAATTGAACAAATAAAAGCTAATTAATTATGTGACATGGCTTTGTGCACTGAGGTATTGCAGCTGGTTATATGGCATTGTTTTGTATGTTATTGCAGAAGTGAAATTGTTGTTTGCATTCTGGTTCATTTTTGTTCTCACTTCTCTTTGGATGATACTACACGTCGCTCTTGGCCAGATGTGGACGGTTGTACTCTTCGTCATATTTAATATTGTACTGGTAAGTACTTGACTTTGTTAGATTCTTTCATCTCTGTATTTATTTCTCGTTTCTTTCATTTATCCAATGCTTGCATCAAGGTGGATGCAAGCCCTCAAGAATTTTTTCCTGGTAAATACTAAAAGGGAGACAAATGTCAGAGGGCAGCAGGTGGCTGCTATTCATCTGGTTTTGTTTCTTTGTGTATACTATTCTTTGTCTGTTCCAAAATGTGCATATTCTTTTCACTTTCGTATGTATTTAGTTTAGTTATTACTCTATGTTGCATAGTAGTGGACTTTGGGACACTGATCCTGATGGCTCCTTCACTTACAACTACTAATTTTCATTAACAACTGAGGATGCTTAGTCATTAGATGGTAATAATAATAATAATAATAAATAATAATAATAATGCTATCCTAATTAATATCAATAAGTTGTGCTCTGAATTGTGTGTTTGTGGTGTGTGTGCTTTACACAGGGTCTGTATGGATTAATAGTCTATGGTATCATTCGCTGGACCTTTTGTCTCGAGTGTTGTGCGGAGAAGAAGGAGGAAAAGCCGCAGATGTTTCAGCAGGGTACCGGTGTCAGTCCAATTCCCGTTTATTCTCTACCAAATCGAGTCACTGAAGAATCTGCATTGGCAAAGACAAAAGACTTGAGTCCTTCTCAGGTTCTTACCTTATTCGTTTTTTTACATTTTTTTACTCTATTGTTTTTTGAGTATCTCCCATTTCTGCAACAAATCCTTGGCAGCTTGATCAACACAACCCATAGTCTGTATATATCTGTCAATTCTATTTGTTTCTATTTATGTATCTGAAATTGCAGAAAGATGGGCTGGAAACAGCTAAACATACTTGTAAAGTGAAACTTGAACGTCTTGATTTTTATTTGCCTCATTTTGATAATTCCTTGGAAACCATTCCATTTGGTTGTGGTTGTCTGTTTTAGGTCCAAAGCTTTTCTTTTCGCTTGAGGCAGCACCTTGCAAATCTAAATTTGCAATTATAATTACCCGGAAGTGCTTTCGGCCTAGTCCCATCTCAATTATTATTATCATTGTTTTTGCATTTATTGAACAACACCATCTAATGACCCAGCATCAGTCGTTATTGCAGAGCAATTGTGAGTGACTCAAGGCCCATAACTACACAGTGACGTGTCAGTAAAGACTCAAACCCGAACTATCCAGCAAATCTCCACATTAGAAGCACTCTAGCCAATAACCTGCAGTGTCCTACCTGAGCCCCTTAAGCTGCGTTTGCATGGGACAAATCTAATCTAATCTTATTTACTGTTTTTTTACAGTCAAAGTCTATGATGTCAAAGTCTATGATTGAGCCTGAATCGGACTCCCAGCATGCACCAGTGCTGCGTGTCCGTCGTTCCGCACCAAGCCCGACCAACATAACATCGCCATATGACAAGCGACCAACGTCTCACGGTGTGAACATGCTAGAAGACTTTGACGACATCATTTACAGCCTCAAGGATGACGGAGATCGCGATTACAAGTCTGGAGATCAGAACAATAAGTTGAGAGATCGAAAGTACGATCGTCGTGGGTGGGACGATTCGGCGCAAAGCGAGATCTCCTATTTTGACGATGACTCGCCGGTCTTCTATGAAAAGAAGCGAATTAACATCGCTGATACTCACATCTAAGCATGTCATGTCGTCTCACGTGTCAGTTAATCAGAATTAACTGCATGAGCCCCAAAATTTAAAAAATTGAACCCAGCTTTAATTCAGACAGCAAGCTTTCGATCCACTCTAACGAGGATTTGTGTGGCATAAAAATTATTGAAATGATATTAACAGTAATTTAAAACTGCCTTGTGTATGGACAAAATTTCAACAGTTTTTCAATTTGATCTTTGGCGTCAGCAACAAGGTTTTGTTCCAATCTTTTTTTATGTCACAACTGAACCAATAGACAGCTTCTTTTATTGTATTGCGTTGTATCTGCAATTTTATATAGCACTACTGACAGTGCTACACAATCAGGTGCTTATGAATATGTCTTGCTTTACTCTGTATGAAGTAGAGTTGTTGAAACTACTTGAAGCATTCTATAAATATATGCTGACTGTCATTTTGTCATTTTTTAGAAAGGCATTGTAGTTAATTGTTGTTGACAGTGTTATTCAATGTTGCAATTTTCGACTGTAGTAAACATTTGTTAAAGTGAATAACTGTTGACATTTCTGACTTTAATGCCATATGTTAGGGAATCCGAACTCAAGGACTTCTTTAAAACCCAAGTTTGGTCGAAACCTGGATTGTGTGGGTTTGGAATATAGTATTACACGACTGCATATGTGCATGCATTTGTATCTGCTATTAATGAACGATGGCACTAGCTAGGTGAGCTCAGGAGTGACCTGTATACAATACATGCAAATAAATACTCGCTAGGTTTTTAAAAAAACATTGAGTTTATGATTATACAATGCAACAAAGTAGGCTATGTGATTTATCGCAATTAAAGTATCACATGGCATCGCTAACAAATGAATGCCATGAACCAATAAGTAAGCAAGTACTTAACGTAGCACACAGCACCACGATTGTGGTTACTACTGTGGTATGCTGATGTAATGATGTGTGCAATAACATTGCAATAAGTTTGAATTTGTGTTGATTTATATAGTCTGAACAGTGATGGTTTTCAACACATCAAACCTAAGCTTGTGTAAACCCGGGTTTCCAGTTTCAAAACAGCGAGACTATTTAGGTACCCGATGACTCGTAAAATCCGGGTTTGCATTATCTACAACTATGCTGAACTGTTTTCTACTTTTTACACATTTGCTTATGTATGACTTGATTCTTGTGTTATAATATGTTATGAAATATTAAAGATTATATTGAATTTCCTTTTCGATTCTTGAAAACATACTAATGTTTGAAATTCTAATTAAAATCGATGTAACAAGTGAATAAATAAAGCAGTAGCGGGTATTATTATTATTAAATAAATAAATTTGTAACTAGTGCAAGATCACACCAAAATGTGAATCTGAAGCGTGGATAGTCAGGTGGACTTGACCACCAGGGGAACATGCAATTATTAACCATGTGCTTGAAAGCCAAGGCAATGATAATGCTGATGAAATTATGGTGATGCTGGTGATAGTGCAATCCAATGCTTCAGTGACTCTTGTTCATGTCTGGAATTTGATGAGAAATCACATATACTTCAGGTGATAATAATAATAATAATATTAACATTAATAGGCTTATTGCCTAATCAACACCTTTCGTCCCAAAAGAATAATAATAATAGTTATGATAATGGTAATATTATTATTATCATGGAACTTGACCGATCAACCTATTCAACACCATCGTGTGCCTGGACACGACCTTGTCGTAGAACTCTGTTTTAGAAGAACATTAGTAATAATAATAATAATAGTAATAATAACAACAATTGAGAATAACAATGATAATAACAATGACAATAATTATAACAAAAAGGTGTAGGCGTATTCATGATGCATTTCCATAGCCTAACACGCGCTCAAATACAGCAAAGGGTTCAAGCTCTTATCAAGATAAGACTTCGGCCACATCAGTTATCAAGTGCCTGATAAGGCCAATTGGACTTCTCCACTTACATTTCACTAATGCAGAATAAATTATAAGGTACTCAAGGTCTCAAGGGTCTTTCTATGTATGCCATGTATCAGGAATATGTATTAATATGAGTGATGTATTATATTTACTTCATGACAGATTCGAGGATTCAGTAAAGTCATGAGACAATAATAATAATAGTCTCCATGTTTTCTATGCTATCGTCATTGTTTTCGTGGATCGCGTTTACTCCATCGGGCGCTGTTCCCACAGTTCAAGAGGCAGGAGAGGAAGCAGATCCTGTGGTGTATTTATAAAAGAAGTTAAGGTAAGTGTAGTTTAAAATGTCTGTCAACCGAATATCCATGTTCTGTGTGGCAAATTGCAAATGCGTTATGCGTGAATGTGTATGTGCTGTTTGATGGTTGTTCTTTGAAGGTGCTTTGCAGATGACCAGATTTTCTTCTACTGAACATTGTTTACGGATTTTGCTGCATTTGCCTAAGTTGCTGCTGGTGTTTCTGGAGTGAAGTATGCTAATTGACTTAAATAGTCAAATAAGTCAATGACAAAACACTCTAGTTGTAGAAATGCTATGTTCTTCAGGCAATAAATGGCACCCACTACAGACTTGTTAGTGATTTGGTAATTAAGTAATGCCACTCTGAGTGGGAGGAGGACTACTGTTCCATTTGTGTGACTTGATGACAAAACTGTATTGTAAAATACTGTTAAGTACTTAGATTTTTCTGACAAAAAACTCTGCCAACCCCGATATTTGCAGTCATGGAGAGAAACTTGAATCTGTGGAGTCAGGTTAATTGTTGAGTCAGTAACAAACTCACTCACTGAGTGTTTTTGCTGTGACAGATTTTACTGTGCTGTAGTAATACTACATTCTTACCCTGTCCATGTAGGATAATAAATTATATATGTTTTCATTCAACATAAGTTGGCTTTACCAGTACCTGCAAAATGTATGGTGGTGAATGATAATAGCAATATAATGATGATAAGGTAACTACAGTGTTCTGGTGATGGCAGTTGAGGTCGTGGGGTTGTTATGATGATGATGACGACGACGACGGTGACAACAATGATAATGGTGATGGTGATGATGATGGTGGTGGTTGTGGAGGAAATGAAAGAGTTGTAAGAGCCTGAGCTAGTTATTATGAATGCATAAACAATGTTATCTGGAAATAAGTAAAATGAAACTGTAAGTGAAATGCATTATTAAACATGTTTTTGTGATGTTAAGGAATATCTTATGATGTATAATTGAGGTTTTGGTTGAGCATAAGCAATGGAGAGCAGTCTGAATTTAACTCTGAAAGAGATGTCAGGAGAAAATGCTGCTTCAACAAGTTCTCCTCTCAATGAATCCGCTGGTCCTTTTGCCTGTGACAATAAAGAGATGAATTACTTCATTCACAGCTCCTTCGTAGTCTCGGTAAGAACATCTTTCTTCCTAGCTAAGCTATTTTTCCACACTTTATGAGTACTGTGTATTGTGTAATCATAGAGGTTCTTAGACGATACAGTGTAATTTTCGAAGTTCATGCACACATTACTCTGAGTACAGTACTAATTAGTTAAGATGAAAGACAGGGCACCATAGTAAGATTTCAACTTGGCGGAACTTAACTGTCAGCCAACAGTAATGCATTGCCAGCCAGAAAGTCATTATGATCATTGATCAGAAACTTGTTGGTTGCAGACATAAACAAAAGCACAGAGCATAGCGTAATCAGAAGGACTTTGTATTGATAGCCAAGCTATATTAACAGGACTGAATAGCAATTTCAAAATAACTGACATTTATATATATTGTTCTTATCAGTTTCATCTCAAAGAGAATAACTTCATGTTTTTAATCGCATTGACATTGGTGTCAACCAATCTTTCATTTATGCATTGCAATAATTTATTTTATCATATCCGTTTTCAACTTAGTTGTTTAGTATGGGTGTCGCACATTGGCCCGCTCCTAGAATATTGACAGCTAATTCTTTTATACTAACCTTTTTTGGTTTTTAACAAATTTCCTTGCACTAAAGTACTAATGATACACAAAGTGAAACTGAAAAATTTACATTAGAAACCTCTTTGAAAGATACCCATATTCGCAATTTCCTGCTTTGCATTGCTCAAGTTCATGCTAAAACATAATAACCATGGTGAGTGGCCACTGTCTTTGCCTCTTCAAGTGCCCATGTTGTTTGGCACATACTTTTTTAGGATAAAGGCTTTAAATGTATTGCCTCACTTTGCCTTTTTGTATTTTTTGTTTAATAAAAATTGCCAATGTTGCAGATCTATGAGATTATTTTATATTTATGTTGCATTTAGTTTTAATGTATGTACAATTGTACATGCAACAGTTAGCCAGATCCAAACTATGACTAATTGCTAACGGCATTATCTTACTGCAGGTGATCGTAATAATTGCCATGAGTTTCATGAACAAAAGGATTCATCTGAACAGAGAATGCTGTGGCGCAAAACCTGGATTGGCAGTGTAAGTAAGTAGTGATAAATTCTTGATATATGCTGCTTTGTTTACTTTCCTCTGTTCAGACCCTCTGTGTTAAGACCCTTTATCATTCACTTTTTCAACCAGACTTAGTATATGTGGGCTAATGTCTTCAATCTTTTTTTTAAATTCAGTTGCTTCTCCGAATCATATTTTATTTCTACTAGACTTGGATTGATATAATCATATCAGATTAGATTAGATTAGATTATATCAATCCAAGTCTAGTAGAAATAAAATATGATTCGGAGAAGCAACTGAATTTTTTTTAAATTTGTAAAGCACTTCTCACAGCAGATTTATTCAGAAGCGCTCTCAGCATGACATGCCCATGAAAAGTGAAAGGTCTTAAGTATTTGTATACGTAGATATGCGACTTAGAGATGCTTGTCATCTGAGACCTGTTTAATTTATAGTTTTTGTAACTTGCTGAAGTGAAAGATCTTGAGACTTTAACATTCGCTTGGTTGGGATTTTTATTTTGATCCTTACAGTTGCCCAGTTTCAACAACAATATTGTATTTACTAATTTCATTTTTATGACCTGACTTTAAATAATAATTAGTATTGTATTGAGTAATTCAATTACTTCAAGTTGACATTTAGCTAATGTTACATTATTTAGACCAATCAATCTCTTGGATGATTTTGACAACCGATGGTCGTATGCCTGTGCATTTGGGGCAATTACGAATACCATTGTTGTCATATTTCTGGGACCACAGTATTTTGGGTTTGAAGCACCGCAGGTAGCCAAAGGTGAGAGCAAGTTTTCTATTCGTGTTTTTGTGATTATATTGTACAATTAATGTGACATAGCTTATACATAATATCACACAATATATACAAAAGCAACATGACATGGCAGCACATTTGACATCATAACTTTAATTTAAAATGACATTATGTAGGCCGATATACACAGGTATGCATAATATGACATAACATAATGTTACATGTTGGAGTCTTGATGTTAGTGTTATCCAGTGCTGTCCAGACTCACAAGTAACAACCAATTCTAATTTAAAACATTTTCATGGTATAGGTAATCTGTTCCTGTCTTGAGTAATTAAGTGTAGTCTTGTAAACTGTTGTCTACAATTCATCAAAGGCCATTGTGACACGTTGTTCTATGTGTTTGTGTAGTGTTCGTTGGCTTGGTAACGGCGCTTGAAGTTTGCATCATATACTTTCCTCTGTTTGCCTGCATCCAAACGCATCACGTCACATCTGGATCATTGATTGGATTTATTTACTCTGGAACTTGGTAGGTACCGTACTTCTTCTCCAATCTTTATTATTTTGATACAATGTGTTATTCTACAGCAGATTTGTGAGAACTTTGCTGTTCTACCTTAAATGTCCAACACTGAGGTTCTCTTCGTTCATCTGTTAATAATTACGAAACGAAAGTATAAAATACAAGTTAGTGTCTCTCTGAGTAGATGGTGCAATGGCAAGTTTCAGAATTGCAAGGACCCGGTATATAGGTCAGCTCAGTTATCAGGATGTGCATTTGTTTTAACTTGCATGACTTGTATTTAAATAGAAATTATGGCGGTTGTTTTATCTGTTGGTTAAATGTGTGTGTCTATAATATATCTGTCTTCATTATAATCTCATAGATGCCGTATGATTGTTTTAAAAGGTGTTTGCTAATTACTAATTATTTTGTCAGTTGCCCAGTTGAATGCTATTGGTGCATACTGCAACTTGATAATGAGACTTGATAACGACTAGAACCCAAGGTAGAACCCTAATTAAAGAAGATGCTGATTATTCTATTCAATATTGGTTGTGTAAATATTTTCTAGAGGACCTTGGCAAATATGATGATGATGATGATGATGATGATGATGATGATGATGATGATGATGATGATGATGATGATGATGATGATGATGATGATGATGATGATGATGATGATGATGATGATGATGATGATGATGATGATGATGATGATGATGATGATGACGACGACGACGACGACGACGACGACGACGAGACGACGACGACGAGACGACGACGATGATAATAATGATGATGAGAATTCCATTTGAGTCAGGACACCAAACCTAAGCCACTACACCACTGTGGGACGCGGTGGTGTAGTCACTGTAGTGGCTTAGGTAATACCCAAAAGCAAATGCGAGACATAAATAAAATTAGACTTCCAGACAATTGCATTTTGTTCAGCAGATGGGCTAACCTCTGTCTTGACACAGCAAGATGGCATTTTAGATTTTTATAACATATATACAATCTAAATATATATATATATATATATATATATATATACTTGTACGAAATTACAGTTTTCTTTACATTTGTAGGCTGTTGGCAAGCATCAAGCAGCTGGTGAAGTGTACTATGGATCCTATACCAGAGGTGAGTGATCTGTGTTATCTGTTAATTATCCATATTTTTGTTGCAGCATTTCTAGGTTCCTTGTCCTATAATAGTGCAGGTGTTGCCAATTTGATGAAGATTGATTACTGATTAGTGTAGTTTACTTCTCAGCTGGAAATAACCACTTCTTTCCACCCACTTCATTGTTGAAGTGAGCATTTTGTCTGACCCAAGATTTCTTTGTATTATCTTGGTTGTTATTGTGGCACCTTTTACATTGCCTTACCGAAGCATATGTTACTTTAACCCTAACTTAGCAAGCCACATGTAGCATCCTCTCCAGTGGCGTAACTAGGAACTCGGGGGCCCCTAGACAAAATATGAAGGTGGGGCCCTCTCCCTACGGCACTTATTGAAATGTATTATTACTTATTAATTTACTGAAATGCTGATGTATAGTTATGAACAAGGTACTAGTACAAATTACAGTAAGGCCTAAAAATTAGTGTTTCCGGTAACCCGATCGACCTTCTTTTATTGCCGCGACTAAAATAATTTTGTAAAAAGATTTATTTAGAAACAAGTTTAATAAAAAAAGTTAGAAAAAAATTAAATTTAAAAAAAAATTTTTTTTGCATTTGTATTGAAATAGGCAGTTTATACTTGCTTAGAACACGTATACTTTGTTGCAGCGTATACCTTTCTGCAAAAAAGACTAGTCGGGTATACTTTTTCGGATAGTCACTGCATAAAGATATTTTACCAAAATAAAAATAAAATTCGACCTACCTACCCAATTGTTTAGCTCTTTTACCGGAAACACAATAATTTGTTAGGCCTAAACAGTAAGTTCCTAACATTTCTCAAACAATGAGATGCGCAATTTATTTCACGGAAATAAGTTTCTCTAAAATAATGTCAACACCATGACGTCTTTTCGGGTTGACGGAACTTGACGGGTTCTCGGGTAACCGTACGGACTACTGAGAGTCTGACACAGTATCGTCTACTTAGTCTACTACAATATTTATTTAACATATTTTTTCTTAGTCTTGCAAACTCGGGGGCCCCTCTGGGGCCTCTACACTCGGGGGCCCCCTAGACTTTGTCTACCCAGTCTACCCTATTGCTACGCCACTGATCCTCTCTGCTAGTTGCTTGTTTGTTTCTTGTACATCATTTTAGCTTAAACATATTACATGTATGTCTTAAATAAGTTACTGTTAACAAGTGATGTTTATGGGACAAGTCTTGCACCTCTGGCTTGCAGCTTTTTACCTAGCAATGTGGTGTTGTTGTGAGATCAATGAGTGTGCAAGTAAAATGTTACTTTTAGGTCAAATGGAGTTTCCAGACTTGCATATATCACATAATGTGCAAAGCTTTTGATGTTTCATGCCCAGCTGTGGTTGGCTTTTTGATGCACACAATGAGGTTATAGCTTAAGGGAAAAGGTGTAGCCTTTTATCATGTCATTTGAGTCTCGAATAAAAGCTGGCATTTTGGATCTCTGTCCAGTAAGGCATGAGTTCTAATTTTCCCACTGAGCACAGACATGTTATACAAATGTAGGCTGTATTGAGCTAACGTTGAACAATGTTGTCAACATTAGCTTAACATCTGCATGAGCATTGAGCATTAGCTGATCTGGGTTTTTCACTGATTATTAATGCCTTCAAAATGTTCGCTGATTGTGTGAGTCACCTAAAACGCATTGTTTTATATTTACTAACAAAATATGCATTACATAAAAACAAACTCAAGCGCATTGCATTCAGTTGTGGGTTGGTGTTTGTTAGGTAAGAAACGCTACTTGTAAGTATTCTTAAAATGGTGCTGCATCACTTGTAAATTACATAATTTGGATGCCCTGTACTTTTTACTTGTTTCAGGTTTTGCCTTATGCTGGCTTGGTTCTAAGTCTCCCAAACATCATCTGCCTCACTGGAATTGCTGGAAAATTCCTGTTTAATTTCATCAAGGCTTGTGTGGAAGACATTCATATAAGAGAGGTCTTATCATGACATCTATCTGTCAAATCATGTTTATCTCTACTACTGTGTTATCTTTCAAAGTTTTGTTGCTAATCTTATTTTTTAATCCCACTGACTTTAAGAAACCGAGACAACTGAAAGCAGTCTAGTGTCTTCGACATATCAGAAGTAGCAGTCTGCGTGATACGAAAGTGGTTGTGTGCCTTCGTGAGGTTATTGTAAGGCGCTATATAAATGTTCATATACATACATACATATCCATGTGCGTGTGTATTCTTATTTCTGTATTTAGTATGTACCACTTCATTGCGACAAAGCGTCAGTCGATGGTACTTAAGGAATGGTGCATGCCAACCTTAGCTCATGGTTTCTAATCATAAACTCCATATTTCTAAAGCACTACTCTAATGTTAAGTGCACCAACTCAGTCATGAGTGTTGAATATATATTTAGCCTGTGACGATTGTCTCTATACAGCAGCTGGGTCTCAAGAGAGTCTTGAAATCCACAAACCTGTTAGTAGCTGGAACCTATGAGTTGATGTCCAGTTCAGCTACAGTGAGCTGTGGCTATTTTATATTGGTGTAGAAATTATACATGCTTCAATCTTAAAGCTGTTACATATTACAAGTCGCTTTTTTCTCTCATCTTTCTCGGTTAAACAGCTAACCTCCGTCCGCCATCTTTCTTTTCAAGTAGATGAGGCTTTCTTGACCACAATAGTTATCATTTAAATTCTGAAATTTCAATTGAAGATTTTTTTACAAAGTGGTGTTCGTGTAATTGATTTAAGGAAAGCAGTAATTGAACCCCAAGAAAATTACACTTTTTGTTAAACAACTTAGGCGATAATGGTGATAATGGACCTAAAATATTTCTGTTTATAATTAAATAGGAATTTAAACAGAATTTTGCTGAAGACTGGCAAATGAACTATGTCCGAGAACGAATAAACTACAGGTAAGGATGCAAAAATAGTGTTTGCATTTCTATTCTAGAAGAGCATGGCATAGTCACTGATACACACCTTGCTACAGGAAAGTTACTATTTCACTAAAACCGCCGTTTACATTTAGTTATTGTAGTAACTGACAGTATTGCCATACAAGTCGAAGTAGTACTTCTCAGTCAATGCTGGTTGCCATTGAGATTCTGCAATATGATGCAAAATGTATTGTTTAGTAAGCAATACATTATTGATCTTTAATCCTTACAACAGTCTGATCTGCTTTTGTTTGTTTATCCTTCAAATGTTTCATGCAGTGCATTGTATGGAATTCAACAAATACCATTCTCTCTCTATGCCTAAGCCATCAAAGTCTTCATTGAATGACTTTGTCTAGCAGAGATGTTGCGATCATATAATGATCAGCTTAATATAATATTGATATAAAATTATAAAAACCTGAGAATTGCATTACACTTTTGCTCTAATATACATGCAGGTGCAGGACGCAAACACAGACAATGCTGTGATTGTTTTGGTTGTTGTTGAAATTGCTTCAGAGAACGACAGGAGGAGAAGCGATGTGAAAAGTTTTCTGACTTTATACGGAAATACATTTACGAGAAGAGATCGCACTTCAAATATTCGAGTCGAATCATATGCTCACTGTTTGTTGTCATCTGCTGCACGTATCAGGTCAGTTTATCACCTGTGAGAGAGACAAAGAAACAGACAGACAAACGTGACATGACATGACACACAATAAAGTGGCACAGACAAACACAGCCACACATACAAATGCAGCCAAACAGAAAAACGCAGTCACACAGACAAACACACATTTACACAACCACAAAGATGTGCAAACATCACATCATAAATACCTCTTTAATAATTTCCACCTTAGCACCTTGTTGTTTCTTTTAAGCAGATTCTGATATGGCACAAAAAGATCAAACTCCTATGTATTTGATTTCATATAGCGTCTGAGATTAAGTTGGGCTCCCTGATGCAGCGTTTTGTGCTGCTGACAGTGCTAAGAACTTAGACGATTTACACTTAAGACTATACAGACAGACAGACAGACAGACAGACCAGCATTGTCAGATGAACACACAGGACAGAGGCAGAGAGAGAAGCAGAGAGACAGACAAATACAACCACACGGACATCTCTTCCCATGTGTAAAAAAAACTATATACTGCTTTTAGCTTGGATTAATCTACATGGTGTCAAATGCATACTTTACCATTTGGGCAACTGAGCAAGTGAATTCTTTTGCCAATGTCACTGGTCTGCCAAGGAATGACACTCTAATGAAAAACCTCGACACTTCAGTTACCATGTTGAATGGTAAGTTCCAACAATTTTTCCACAATGGCTAACAACAAACCTTGTTTTGTTATTCTGTTTTTCATTCGTTCTTGTTCGTTTTCTTATGCCTCTTGTCCCATTTTTTTTTCTTTAGACCTACTTCATAAAACCTATATTTGCATCAATTCCTTACTTTTTTCCATCCTTCCTTCTTTAGTACTTTCCTTCCTTCCTATGTTGCTTTATTTTTTCCTTCCATCCTTTTTCCTTTTCTCCATTGTTTCCTTGTTCTTTCCTTCATTACTTTATTTGTTCCTTTCTTTGTTTCTTCTTTCCTTATATTCATCCTTCCTTCCATCCATCCTTTTATTCTCCATTCTTTCTTCATTGCTCCTCTTTTACTTCCTTTTTTTAAAGTTTCGTCCTTCTTTCCTTACTGCCTCATACATATCTACAGGGTGCGCCAAAATAAAATACCTCCCCTAAGATTTTTGCCCATATCTTGACCAAAAGTGAGCATTTTGAAATGAAATTTTACAGTCTTAAAGACAATTCATATTTACACATGATGGCCAGATTTCATTAAAATATTTCAAACACAACAAAAGTTACACCACTTTTAGTGAGGTCACCCACCGTTTTTTGACGATTCAAAAACGCGACGCAACAAAAAGTAACAAAAAACCAATCTAATTATTTTGGACTATATCTTAGCCAAAAGTAAGCATATCAAAATGAAATTTTACAGGCTTAAAGACAATTCATATCTGCACATGATGATCAGATTTCATCAAAATATTTGAAACAGAACAAAAGTTATACCACTTTTATGGAGACCACCCACCGTTTTTTGACGATTCAAAGGCGAAACGCAACAAAAAAGTTTTTAAAAATACGATTTTTTCTCATCTCAAATAATATTGTTATCAAATAGCCTTAATGTTGCCAGATAATCATTATTAGTACTATTTAAAAAAGAAACAGGGTACCAGCGTAGCTGCGCGTCACTGAGAAGTCACTTAGCAAGATGACAATCAAATTGGTAAATAAGGAATCTGTCAGATTAATCAACAGGTTCATCAAGACCTTTGCACAGAGACTCAAAAGAAGTGTTGGCACTGGTGGTGGGCTCATTGAACACAAGTTGTGAAGCACTACCATGTTCATTTGACAACAGTTATTTGATAGGAGACTTAATAAAATTTGTTTTTGTTACTTTTGTTGCGTTTCGCCTTTGAATCGTCAAAAAACGGTGGGTGGTCTCACTAAAAGTGGCATAACTTTTGTTCTGTGTGAAATATTGTGATGAAATCTGGCCACCATGTGTAGATGTGAATTGTCTATAAGACTGTGAAATTTAATTTCGATATTCTTATTTTTGGCCAAGATATTGGCCAAAAACCTTCAAAACATTGCGTTTCGTTTTTGAAACGTCAAAAAACGGTGGGTGACCTCCCTAAAAGTGGCATAACTTTTGTTCCGTAACTTCCGTTTGAAATATTTTTATGAAATCTGGCCATCATATGTAAATATGAATTGTCTATAAGCCTGTAAAATTTCATTTGAAAATGTTTACTTTTGGCCAAGATATTGGCAAAAAACCTAGGGGTAATTTTTTGGGGCGCACCCTGTATATGCCATCAGTTTCTATTTTTTGCGTCATGTTCATCTATGATCAGCTCAACCTTGATTGATTGCTTAATGAGCAGAGAATGTATAAACTGTCACGATATAATTATGTAGACAATATTTTGTGTTATTTTCAGTTTCCTTTATTGTTGCAACTGGTATCGCTTTAGCTCTATTTGCCGTCAACATCATTTTCATCGTTCTTAAGTACAGGTTTGTATATAAGATATAAATACCAGGATCTATTGTATCATAGCTGCTTAAGGTGTTTAGTTCACTCTTTACTTTAAAGTGCTAATATTGATTCTTCTCAAACTCTCATAACAAAGACTATTTGTCAAATTGTTCCTTATCAGCCAAGTTGTTCTTCACAATGTTACAATTTTATTCGAGTTGAATGCTGCGCTGTTGCCTGTTTGTTGTCCAAGTGGGATGCCATCACATTGAATGCTTATGCTGTTCCGCTTATCGTTAGTGAATTCTACTGTTGAATATTTAGCTCTGGTATGCAAAATCTTTTGAGCTGGAAACTGGACAAGTTTGCTAAAAGAATATTTTTAAGAATTCAAAATAATGTTAAGATTATATTGAAACAGAGTTTCATGAACATATACAGAACTTACCTCTGTTCTTATTTTTCTTGCTGCTCTATTTCTAATAGCCACACACTTTAGCTATCTGCATGACCTGTGAATCTTCTGTCTATCAGTTTTGTTTTGACTGAGCATATCTGAATAAGCTGGTTCTCATGACTTTGCTTTTTGGACTCTATAAAGTCTCGAGATTACAATTCACTGAAGAAGTAAAACGAGTAAGTGATAAATTACAGCTTCAGAATTATGTGTTGCAATAAATGATATTCCAATGTAAAAAAAGATTTTTTTCTTTGACAGAAAGGACACAATAAAACTGTTCATAATAATTATGTGTTGCATTAAATGATATTCCAATGTAAAAGAAAGATTTTTTATTTGACAGAAAGGACACAATAAAACTGTTTCGAGGTCAGAAGAAATTCATACCGTCTTCTATTCAGAAACAAGACAGTTCCTTGACTATTGTAAGTCTTTCACTGTATCAGCTTGTTATCATCTGTGATCTGTTATCGCTTGCAGACAACTGATCTCAGCACATCTAATTTAAATCCTAACTAGGAAGTAAATGATAACTTTAGCCAAAGGCAAATGAATAACCCACTACCCATGTTCCATCAAGTAGCCTATGGACCTTACCACCAAGGTCAACACACATGTTCTTTCAGTTGCTAAATGACGAAGTCTTATAAGTTTTGCTAGAAACCTATTACAAACTGATGTAATAATGCAGAGGAATATTCAAATAACACCTTCAGTAAGTGTCCCAAAAGGTTAAATCAAGAAAAGTACATAAGTCTTCACATGCAGTAAGCAAGACTGCAATACGCTAAGGTATAGCATTGTATGATTGATCATGTGATTCATATATCCTATCTTCTGCTCTAACAGCTGATTTGGAATTTGACCTTGCCTCTTGGTGACGAGCATGTACAAAATTATGTGTTTAGGAAGAAATGCAGCTCATCGGTAAAGGATTAAAAACTTTTATGAGGAATCATAACTTTACTTCACATTACTTTGGGTCATTTTGGATGTGGATACTCGTTGATGAGCAAGTTTCATATGCACTAAATTACAAAGTCAACTGGACAGTCAAGTATGCTAAATGATTACTGTACATTACAGGTTTCTTCGTGGAAGACAAGCTATTCAGATAACAAAGCACTATATTCCCATTTGAGATAAAGAATTCTTCAATATAAAAACAATATCGGGGAATTCTTACAGTAATAAAAATATTGCAGAAAAATCCTAGTGTCATTTTAATTTAAAGTGTGTTGTCCTGCTTTTGTTTTTAGCGTAACTGCATGCTGTTTGCTGGATTTCAAATCGCCTACATGATATGGGGTAATGGCAGATTTTTCTGGTTATATGTTAATGCAACATAATTTATATTCAAAGCATTAATACAAATCATGCATATGAGCTTTTACATACAGAATAGCTGGATTTAATAGTTTTGCATGTTATAATATTTCTTATTTCCGAATAAAGTTAACTAAATAACATACGGTATGAGACACCACTATGAGTATACCTTAGCAATCTTTGAAGTGCTAATGAGAAATTTGAGATTACCATATCATTTGGAATTATAAAACTCAATATTCGTTTAAGTAGAGACTTGATTTGTGTTTCCATTTTCTCTTTTTTAGGTTATTTTGTGCTGAATTTTGTGCTTTGGGTGTTGGCTGTGCTCTTCTGCCTCCTCATCGTCCTCCCTCTCATGAACGGAGTAACTGACATCGTTATGTTCTTTGTCAATGTCTGCATGTACGTCAATTTTGTTCTTAACTAAACTTAAACTCAGGAAATATCCTTTTCAATTCTTTCCTTCAAGCCCTTAAATCAACTCGCCATCATCTGGAACGATCACACATACCGGTACATATCTGGATTGCTGAACTGAAAACCTTGATGACTGTGTAACGCAGTTATCTTTTGTCTGCTAAAACTTAAATTGCTTATATCTTTTTCGCTCACTACAATTCAATTTTACATAATGCCATTCCCACTCAAAATGGAGGGGAAGAGGGGAAGAGGAAGACCTAGGGAAAAGTTCTTGGACTGGAACTCAAAGAAAAACACAACATCAAGAAGATTGGCATTGTTGGGCATCTGGACCTGCCGAGACGCAGCTAACCTAAAGAAGAAGATTCCCATTCAACTTTCAGAATAGTTTGTATTTTCTTGCCTCATTAATTGTCTTCCCTCTATTCAAGTCTATTGCACTTGAAGAATTCTTGATATATTAGAGGTGATTGTTTTTTTCTAGTATTCCGCTCGTTGTCAGTGTAAGTCTCCGTGCCATTCAAACCGTCATTTCTGGCAAGTTCTTTCTCCAGGACAAAGTCGAAAGCGATGACAAATATAAACCACTTGCACTGAACAACAGGTTAAGATGAAGTTGTGCTAACTGTTTTCAGTTAGAATTTTATATGCATGTATTTGTGCTAACTGGCTGTTTGTATGACATCTTTTAAGAACCTTAAAAACCCTCTAAATGGGGGCAAGCTGACATGGACATGCAGAGCTCTGAGCTCTCTAAATGTATTCTGGGGCACATTAGCAAACACCATGCCAGCTAGACCTGTTTTCTGGCATGGTATCTATTCACAGTACCATGTTGGAGATACATGTACTGATCAACTAAGGCTACTGTAGGTAGCTGATGATCTCATGATTTCACACCAGTGTTGTTTGAGAATATATTACACTCAATTTTCTTCGACTAATTATTGTCTAGTTGATCGTCACTTGGTTTAGACTGAAAATATCAGCAAATGTTCTTCACCAACTTTTCGTTTTAGGTTTCATTACGCGCATTGCTAATTTCAATTTTAAGAAACAGTGATTGTTCTATGCTAAACCTTGAAGTCTTGAATTAAACTGAGTTGTGCGTTTGTAGACGAGCCTTCCACTTGGTGAATTATTTCTTCTTCATGGCGAACATTGCGACTGGATTGTTCTCGTGTTTGTATCGCATCCTTCAGGGACTCATCTTTGGATTGATCTTTCTTGGTCGTCTCGATCGATGTGTACTCATGTCAGGACTGGAGACGCAGGACATAGGTACACCTCAGTGACATGTGTCATCAGCAGCAGCAGCACCATCATCATCATCATTGTCATCATCATCATCACCAGCACATCCACCAGCAATCATCATTGTGTGATGCAAGCCATTTGGTGGCAATTGATACGAATAAATTAGCTCCATTCATTATGGTCATATTTAATGCCTTTCTCACGTTTTGTCCAGGTCTTTTATAAATGGTTTTGTTTAGCCTACAGTCATGACGGATTTACCAAAAGCAATATTTTGTTATTTAAGAAAATTACTAAATGAAATAATATATAAACCAGTGTGGCTCAAGTGAAGCCTTTATTGCCCTTTTCTTCAATCTAATTTAATAACTGAACTTACAAAGGCTCATCATTTAGTGGACACCCTGTGATGCAAAGGTTGAGTGTTTGAGCAATGTTTCTGTATAAGGATGATTCTGCACAAAATATACATACAGTATGCTTTGAACGATCAATTGATGGGTTTTTTTTCATCGAGTAGTGTGCTGTATAAGTGCAGAAATATTAATAATGTAGAAAAACTTTAAGATCATTTCTCTAACATGTCCTGGGTTGTGCTTTGTTTTGCTGAAAGTAGTTTCGGACAGTTGTCAGGTACATTGATTTGAGTCATTTGTCGTTTTCGTTTAGGTTACAATGCTTACCTTGGTATGCTGTACATGGAACATACTCACAACAATCCTGTACTACGAGTATTCTGTCAACTTCTAATGGATGAAGCAAAACGAAAGAAGGCTCTGATGACATTGGATCTAGGCACTTTGAAGAAGCTCATGAAAGAGGAGACTGGAGGAGCTGAGTCGGAAGTGAAGGTCAAAGGGTTAATCTCAATGGAAGAAGGATCTGCGAAAAGTTGCTCCGACGAGGAACTAGCGTTCAAAGAAATGGAAAAAGGAAAGGATTTGAGAAAGTCAGAAGAGTTTGTCAAGATTGTTGAGACTGAACCAGACAAATCTGAATCTTGCCTGCCGAAGGAGTTCACAGTGGCAGAGGAGAGAAGAACTGAACTAACAGAAGAACTTGTAGCAATGGCAGAAATAGAAAAGATGGAGGAAGACGTTGTGGTTGGTACCGGAGAGACAGACAAGTTTGTACAGACAAAGGAAAGTGCTGACCAGGGCAAAGGTCAGGAAAGATTTAGTAAGTCTCTGCAAGAACTCAAAAATCCTGGAGATGATGATAAAATTGAGATGCTTGAAGATGCCGATGAATCAAGTCAACCAGTCGCATCAAAGGCAACAAAACGTAGATACTACTGCTTCTATTTACATTTTATATACTAATTTGTTAATAAGATCTTATTTCATACTTTTACAGCAGAAGTATTCCTTACCATAATTGTTCAGTCGTTAACAGGATTTGTTATTATGTTTAATCCGGAACTTAAGATTGTTATTATTTCAGAAGTTTAATATAACACCACTTCAAGGTAGGATAATCAGAAATCATGGGCGGAGTTTATCAGGGGCTAGGGGGAGCTAAGCCCCCCAAGAAGGCCCAGATTCAACTTTTTTACCATGAAAATGGTATCCTTTTTTGGGGTTAGCCGCTCTAAGAAGACCCAGACTCGGGGTTAGCCCTCCCAAGAACGGAAACCAAACTCCGCCCATGTCAGAAATGTTCCCGCCTAACCATGGGTAAATAGGACAGTTTTTAGAATCTTCAGGCACAGAGTGGAGGGATCCCCTGAGCCTTAAGTGCAGTGAACAGGGAGCCATTCCAGGTTGTAGGACCAGCGACCAAGAATGAATGGCACTGTCGAGTTCAGCAGTTCGCAAGTGGGGAACCAGAAACTCAGCTTGCTCCACTGACCAAAAGGTTGATCGACGCTGAACACCAAGGTGGAACAACAGAATTTTAGCAGATACTTATACTCCAATAACTTAACATGAAACATGTTGACCAATAACAAAGCTTCCGTTCAAAAGGATTTTAACCAGAGATCAGACGATTAATTAGTAATTGTTGACATGCAGCTTTTTGGTAAAAAAATATATGCACTGAAATCTTCTGTAGAGTTGTTTAGCTGATTGAAGTAGGCCTATGCATTAGTACCGTATAATTATAAGTTGCTTGTTTTACAGGAGGATACTGTTTGCAATTGCAATTAGATACATTTCATTGCAGGCTCCGTTGCTGAGAGAGGTCGCATTGCAAGATATCGATGGCACATTTTACTCACTTTGGTGAATAATCCTCAACTGGTTGGATGCAGAAAACAGAAGCCCGAGAGAAAAGCGAAAAAGGGAAAGAAGAAGAACGCGACCAAAGAGAGTCCAGACACCTCGATGCATACTCTCTTTAGATACGAACAGTACAGGGAACTGAAGGAGGAAATCCGGGAACTTGAAATCCAGATTTTTGGCGCAGTCGCCCAGAAGAAGTTCGTTTCAACTGGATGCCAAATATCGGAGAATTTTGACTTTATTTCCCAAACGTCTGAATTCAGCGAAAGTTTGAAGAGAAACACTGATGGCAGTTCTGTGCAACAGGATTTGAAGCAGAATTCCAGTTCAAAAGCAGAGAACATTGGCTCATCTGACAAAACACAGAGACCTAAAAGTCTGAACATCATTTCCAAAGAAAACAGTTATCAAATAAGGCCTAATAGCTGGTCAGGATTGAAAACAGAAAGTCTTTACACGGACGTCAGCTTCGCAAATGGCAACGTATCGTACAGAAATGTAAGGTCTGTAAGTGGACCTATGTTAACAACAGATACTGGAATTCAGCAGAGGCATTCTTGCATTGTGCCTGACGACACACCACTTGCTCAAACCAGTTTTTAATTACATGTATCACTGTATCTTGTAATTATTATAATTATGCACTGCATGAAAATGTATATCTGAAACAAATGATACTGAAGACTACAAGAGTTTAATACTTACTTTAATGTGTAAACTTTTTACATTTATAGTTTAGCATTTTGTATTTACTAGGTGAATAATTCTATGTTTAATTTTGGTGCAGTTTATGTGATATCAGTGTGACTTAATGTGTTTTTCCTGTTTTAGACAAGTACGCATGCTCTTGTTCCAATTTAGCCTATAATTGATATGTCAGTTCAGGCTTACAATTGTACGTAATGGTGTTAGTTATGTTCTGCCCTCACATAATCTGCTTGATTTATGCTACTCATACCTATTATATGTAATCTTGTTTGGGCTTCTGATTACAATTCTCGTTCTAAAAGTTTATTATCTGTGCTACAGCAATGTGCAATTTGAATTGTGGTGAAGAAATTGTATGGAATAAATACCAAATGCTAAGCTAACTTGAACGTAATTATTGAAATGTTATTCCATTAACAAGTAAAAGTTTCTTTTCATGCCTCAACATAAAATACAATGAAATGCATTTGAAGTGTTATAGGTAACTTAATTCCTTGTATACACATAGGAAACGCTAGAAATTTAGTGAACCAGTTTTGATGCATTTGGTTAGTACACACTATAAACTGTGTCTCCTTTATGAATAGAAGCCGTCGGCCTTGCCAAAAGTGAGCTGAACTCCCTAAAGTACGGTACACTTGGAGCTCTGCAAAATGCAAAACTTTTAAAATCTCTCACCACCAGGGACACCCAGTGGAAGGGTTATGGAGGGAGAGTGGGGGCGAAAATCCCAAATGTCCCTCTCTCCACACCCTAGCTACAGTTTTTGCAGATATATATATATCTGCTATATATCTATATATATATATATCTCTCTCTATATATATATATATATATATATAAATTATATATATGTAATATATATATATATATAATATATATAGAGAGAGAAAGAGAGAGATATAATATATATAATTATATATATATATAAATATATATAATATATATATATATAGAGAGAGAGAGAGAAAGAGAGAGAGAGAGAGAGAGAGAGTTAACCGGAAACCTTTTAGCTAGACAGAGTGCTGCCAAGACCACCCCACAGAGCACCCTCCCAACCCCCGTAGGGCGGGAGTGGTGAACCAGAATTTTCCAGACAACGCCGATTATGGGGATGAAAAACCTAAGTTTACTGGGACACGCCGGGTTCTCCAGAGGGGTGGGGGTAGCCCGGGTAGGGCAGGGCTTCTATCCCCCCTAACCAACCGGGCGCAATCCATCTTCTTCCCCCTTTCTTGGCGGGCAGGGCTGTTTTTTTAAACTGCACAATTGGGAAAGAAAAATAATCTTAAGTGTCAGAAACGGAATTTAAAGTGGGGCGACATCTATGATAAAGGACGTAACATAGATAAAGTATTAATATCTTTTAACGGAAGCATAGACATCAACACATCGTGCATATTCTATAATATCTATGGACAAAACACAACAACAATGGCGGGCAATAGTCTAGTGGCAGCTGGGTTTATTGTATTTAGGACAGTTAACAGACAAATAGAGTATTTATTGTTACAAGCATCGGACGGTATTCATCACTGGACGCCACCAAAAGGTAATTACAGTTTTATTTTTTCGTTAAACGTAGTTATCGTCATGTTTCTTATGATTTTAGTTTCGGGATTAGAATCATTGCTCAGGTATAAGCGCTATAATCTCATTGATTAGAATGCTTGGTAGAAAACCTGTTTTAGGGATTACTAATTAGGCCAGTTTTGCATTCTCGCCACTTCGGGGGTTCGTATAGACCCCGGCACTCCGTCTAGCGATCCACCATCGCAGTTAATCGATGCCGGTACTTCATGGGGTTATTGTGACTGACGGCTCGGTAGAACGCAAACAGTATGGCCGCCGCAGATAGGTGCATAATAGAGCGGCCTGACATACGGCGATCGATAGCCCAATATTTCCGCGACCTACGGCGATCTTTAGGCCAATGTTTTCGCGAAAGTAAGTAATAATACCACGAAAATGTGTATTTTAGAAAATATTAGTACGCTTAAATAAGCTGAAGAGCACCACAAAATCGGGTTATTGTTACTGACGGCTCGATAGAACGTAAACAGTATGGCCGCCGCAGATAGGTGCACAATAGAGCGGCCTGACATACGGCGATCATAGTCCAATATTTCCGCGACTTACGGCGATCTTTAGGACAATCCTTTTGCGAAAGTAAGTAAGTAAAATACCACGATTTCGAAAATATTAATACACTTAAACAAGCTAAAGAACACCACAAAATTGATTGACCTTAGCACATTGGCCGCCAGTTACGAGATATCTCGCGCTTTAACGCGAGATTTCGTGGTTAAACGCGGGATCTCGCGGAATATCTCGTAACTGGCGGGCAATGTGTTAAGGTCAATTGATTTTGGGTTATTGTGACTGACGGGTTGGTAGAACGTAAACAGTATGACCATCGCAGATAGGTTCTTATCCAAGGTAGTCAGATGACGCGAGCAGAAATACCAAAATATTGCAAGTGCTAAATGGAAACTGAAACTGTCTCTCCATTGCACACCTCAGTTCAGTGATATTGGAATTCTAAAAAGATTTATAATCGTAATTATCATTCACTTCAAAGTGTCTCTGCCTTAATTTGTTTCTGCCATGGCCACATTGGCCTGTGGTTATAGAGTAGTTAAAATATCTGACACTAACAGTCAGCAGCAGTTTAGGACCTTGTGCTATGAACTCACCTCGAAAGGAATCAATGATAAATTAATTGCAGGGTTAGGCTTATGACTGCCAGCTAAATTGCATCTAAATATATATATATTATATTTAATATATATAGTGGAATTTTCGCTCTTTAACGTCGTTTGTTTTCAGGTCACGTTGATCCTGGAGAGACGGAGATTGAGGCAGCCTTTCGAGAAACAGCGGAAGAGGCTGGACTATCGAAGAACGATTTACATGTTGTTGATGGCTTCAAGAAAGTCCTTGAGTACAAAGCAAGAGGTCGTCCAAAGAAGGTCGTCTACTGGTTGGCTCAGCTGAACGATCCGAATGCACCGGTTGTGATATCTCACGAGCATCAGCGATACGAATGGCTTAACTTGCAGGCTGCAGTTTCTCATGCAAGCTATGACATAATGAAGCAGTTATTACAAGAAGCTGATCAATTTGTTCAGGACAAGCAGAAATTGTGATGGTTCAGTTTTGTAGCAGTTATGACTTGCATTGACTGTTCAATTAGTAATTGAGGATGAATTCGTCTATTAAAGAGAAAATTTATATCTGCAAGAAACTTTAAAACACACATATTAAATCATACAGACAGAGCATGGGGAGCCTGCCAATGCTTACTACACTCATAATAATCTTTGAGTTAATTAATTTTCAGCATCTAATATGATATAGTAATTTTAATCTTTGGTATGGATCTGACTTTGTGAATCCAATCCATTTACAAGTGAACTCTTCTTAATGCCGAACATTTGCCTGAGCACTGTCTGGACTCTGTGCACTTCAATATTTCTTGTCTCAGTACCTACCTACCATTGACTTTCGATGGATGATGAAGCTGCTGAGACTGCTGCTCCTGATGATGATGATGATGTCATGATGATGATGATGATGATGATGATGAACTCAGCAGTGATAGATACTAGTTTTTGGTTAGTCACATTGGAGACTTCTCTTAGCCTCAGCATAAGAGTACAATAGCAACCAGGGTCGTCTTTCACCTTGTGTGGTCTTCTAGTGTTTATTGGTCAGTCATTGTTCATAATTATTTCATGTCTGATTTTGCAGGGGTGCTAGTGGAGTTTTTTTTTTTTTTAAATTTTGACTTGAGAGTAAAAATACCTGGTTGGTATTAGACTGTACCATGGTAGTGGGAAATTAATTTTTACTTCAGCTTGCATTTATAATGCTTACAGTTTGACAAAGATATAGTGAATCTGGTGGATGTGTTTGCTTCTTTGCATGGCTATTTTCTGTGTATTTGTATAATAATAACAGTTACACAATAAGTCGTGTTTTATGGCAAAGTAAAGAAGTAACCTTTTGCTGTGACTACGGTAATGAAAGTTCTATTTGCCCTTTTTGTAGCCTTCAATTTTCTGCCACATCTCTTTAAAAGAAAGAAAATACCTACAAGGCAAGCAGCTCAGAGACCTATTATGCACTGCCAGCAACGAACAACCATTGTAGACTTCTGTGACTGTCATACCACTGAACAATGTTTGCATGTAACTTATGATGTAGGTATGATCAATTTCCCTCAAAGATATCAGAACCTAAGACACGTCTTCACTTGATATCGTAAGCTACACAAAATTTTATGGTGGTGAATGAGAATCATTGCTTGGTTCAAAACCTCATCATGAAAAAAGTCACCAAGAAACAAAGAATGTCAATTACTGATGAACTGTTAGTAAATCTAAACAGTCTTACAGAACTGAAGCATAAACAAACCATGGTCAAGTCAAATTTTATTGTAAGATTCAAGCCTCAATTTAGTAATCCATCAGGAGATTATAAAAACGATATAGTCTGGGGAACATGCAGTTAATGGCATCTGTAACGGCTACGTTTCATCCTGGCCACATTTATATTACTGTCATTATTTTCATCCTAATAGTTTTCGAATGTTTACAATACATAATTAAGCTATACGAAACAATAGCAACTACAATACCATGTCATCTAAACATGCGTTTAGGCTATTCCGCCAACGACGACCAGAGATCGAGAGTCTCATCGATACAAAGACGACGAACGTTTAAGATACAAAACAACGTTTGGACTCCCGTGTGGAGTCTATTTGCTTTTAAATCCATGTCATCAGTCCGTGTTGTGAAATACTGCGGCTCAGCATTGCTCTCATAATAAAACTGTCGTTTGCACTATTATTTTCTGCCAAGTACTTCTCGAATTATAATCCAGTCTGTAGCATAATGCAGCTGATTTCCGTTCGCTTGATTTTCAAATTAAACACAATATGCTATAATAAAATATGGGCTGTCGGAATTAAGTGGCTTTTGAGCGCCGTTCATATGCAGTAGATTATCATAGGCCTAGGCTATATCGCTTGGTTTGGAAACTGCCAGCAATCGAGGACTGGGTGCTAAACAATGCTCGACGGAGGGAGGAGCATTGCAATGTGATGGATTCTCTGGATGATGAGCAGAAGCTGTTGAAAGTAAAGTTTACCATGACGATTGGCTGCTGAATTACATGTGCAGGCGGAAAAGAATCGACTGAAACTGATGGTGAAAATGATTCCTATCGTGATGACCAGAACAGACGTCAGACTTCTTTGATAGTCGTCATTTTCACACACACACTAGCTGCAGTCGCTTTCTTTTGATGAAACACTATGTACGGTACTTGTTCAGTTAGGGTTTTGCCCAGTTAGCTAGGCTACGTACATGTACGATGGGAAATTAATGGAGCGAAAAAAGTCAAAAATCAGATGCATTATGGATCGATCGATCGACAACTGGAACGACACATGTGCAGCCATCAACAACTACATGATGTACGTGGATGCACTCAACTCTTCTCTGGAACATTCGCTACAACAGACAGACATACGTACAGAGAGACAAAGTCAATGAACGTACACACACACACACACACACACACACACACACACACACACACACACACACACACACACACACACACACACATATTAGCACACGCAGGCACATGTTAATTTTTTACATGGACGTGTAGGCCTATCGACGCAAATGTAGGCCTATAGGTCTACGCCAGCCACCGCCAGTGATCAAAGGTTTCTTTTGCACTTCAAGTTCAATGGCACTATAGACCTGTTTTGAATGAGACACTGCAAGTCTAATTGCGAGCCTTGATGGTCAGGCGATAGAGACGTCTGAAGAGAATTGCAATTATTTCAAATTGCATTTTTCTAAATTAATTAAGGCAGGTCAAGAGTACGTAAAACAGGTACGTTACATGACCTGCCACGATCTAATTGTAGGCATCTTACGGTGGCGCCATAGGCTATAGTTCTCAGATGGAATGCTAGAGACCCCGTCGGCAACCAGGGGCGCAACCAAAAAATTTTCCTGGGGGGTGCTCAGAATTTTTATTGTAAACGCCGAAGATGCAAAGCAGCGAGTACCGAGGGTAGGCCTACGAGGCCAATACTGACTAGGGGGCCTGGAGGAGCGTCGTAAGCTTTCCCCCAGCGGGGTCTGGGGCGCAGCCCCAGAAACCAACGTATTTTTTAACTTTTGACATCAGCTAGAGCGCGTTTCAGGCTCTTGTTTGACAGCCGTAGGCCTATCTATAGGCAAGCTAGTCATGAACACTTCTGAAAAGCACGGTTTAGGACTTCAAAAATGCCCTTTTCGATTTGTTTAGATATGACAAATGTCTTGGCGGAATTAATAACAAGTGTTTACTCTAGCCCCTCCGCCCCACCCCCAATAACCAGTGTTTTATCAAGTCCCTTCTGTGGGAATCGAGGTTTTTTCTAGTGAAAATCGAGCATCCGACGAAATATCTCCACAGCACGTGGCGCTGAGAGGGCAGTAGCTTTGGGAGGTGATGTGCCCCTTCACATCAGAAAGTTTCTAATTTCCACACTGCAATGGCAGCATTTTAAGCTGTCGTCTAAAGCAAAAATTGCTATATATACTATTTTCAGTGCTGATAGGAGTGGTTTAATCTTCAACGAATATGCTCACAATTATATATAAAAAAAATTGAGTTTCCACGTTTATTATGCTACCATTTTAAGATGTCAACTTAGCAAAATAGCTCTATTAATTCAGTGCTGATAAAAAAGAGTGATTTCAGATTTCAACATAGGCCTAGCAGGGAAAGGGGTTTGAGTAGGGGGATGGGCTTCCTCCTCAGCACAGAATTTTTATTTCCACACTGCAGTAGTATCATTTTAGGCCGTCATTTTAACGAAATTTAACATATCATTGCTGAAAGACATGGTGTAAGACTTCAATGCCACTCTCCATTGCTTAATTTTTTAATTTCCATACTTTAATGGTAGGCCTTTAAGCTGTCATATTATTGCTCATTTTCAATGCTGATAGTCATAGATTTTATAAATTTTAAATTTAGCCTACTTTAAAATTTTAGAGCGTTGCCTCGCAATTACTTAAAATTTTGTGATTTGCACAATGCACAGTGCACCGTGACTTTTAAAGCTGTCATTTTTACAAACAAACTCATGATTTTAGTGCTCAGAGACGTTATAATTATAAGATTTCAATTAATGCCCCTTCCATCGTAGAAGAATTTTTATTTACACATGCTGTAATGACAGCATTTTAGCTTGTTGTCGTAACAAAATTGTTCATTATGGATAAACAGTGGATTACACTGCAGAAATTTATAATAATATTTATGAAATATTTATGACATATTGGGGATATAAGTATCTCCGCCCCCTTACCACAAACTTTGGGGTTTTAAAACTTCAGAAGTTCAGACTGTTGCGACTGTTGCCTCACAGGTTACTTAGGCTACTTCTTCCCTATCGCCCTAAATATCCGCCATGACAGTAAGTTGTGCACATTATAATATAGGCCTAGTTACCCTAGTATGAAATAAGATCATGGTAGGCCTATTATATGGCAGTTTATGTAATTCAATCTAATAAACAGCAACTAAAAACTACTATCATTTTGTCAAATATTCTGGGTGAAAAATTATTTCTGGACGCTTTCGCCGCAGAAAATGTCTAGATCAAACATAGCTGACTTTATATATTTGAAGGAAAACAATAACTATGGGCCCAAATAAAATAGCACACACGGTACTATCAATTAAGTCGTAACATATTATCAATAAATTGGTGAGACACTGTAATGTAAAGGCACAGGCGTATCGCTATTAATGCTTATAATTGATCACTAGACAAATTCTCGAGACCAAAACAAACTCGATCAGGTAGACCAGCTAAACACTGAAATCTAGTGCTTTATGAACCACGAATTTGACTAAAAAAATTGAAGGAACTTGCTTGATTGTGTACCGATAATCTGAAAGACTGAAATGCCGAAAGATCCCCTACCCCCCACCCTCACCCACAAAAAACTCATCGGATTTGGAAAAATTGCGTGGGTCACCTTTTGAGCCCTGGGGGGGTGCTCAAGCACCCCCCAGCACCCCCCTAGGTGCGCCACTGTCGGCAACCCGCTTAGGCCAGCGGCGCCGCCAGGATTTTATTTCTGTACGCACAACTTGCACAAAATAATTGAAGCGAACAGCGATCGATACGAGCTTATATTCAGGGGCGGATCCAGGATTTCTGGTTAGGGGGGCGTAAATACTAGGGCCTACCAATCCAATCCCATATATATATACATATACAGTGCTTAAAGTGTAAAAAAGTGCCAGGACGCTGTATTGTAGGCCTAATTGGTCGTCAGTGGCGGCGCCGAAGGCGGGAAGTTGCGAGTGCGAAGCGCACGAAGCCCATCCCGACTAGGAGGTCTGGGGGAGCGCCGTAAGCTCCCCCAGCGGGGTCTGGGGCGGAGCCCCAGCGACAAGCGCATTTTTAGCTGTTTCGACCTTAAATGGAGCCATTTTTAGGCTCTTGTTTGCCAGCTATTTGTGAACGACAAAGTCGCGAAATTTTGAAGAATAAGTCGTTTTTCAGTGTCGCAAGCTACCAGGATAACAATAAAAATCAAAATGTTATTGTAAAAGAGAAAGGTTTTGTCTTTACAGTAAGCTCCCCCAGCGGGGTCTGGGGGCGGAGACCCAGCGACCAGCGCATTTTTGGCTGTGTCGACCTCAAATGGAGCCATTTTTAGGCTCTTGTTTGCCAGCTATTTGTGAACGACAAAGTCGCGAAATTTTGAAGAATAAGTCGTTTTTCAGTGTCGCAAGCTACCAGGATAACAATAAAAATCAAAATGTTATTGTAAAAGAGAAAGGTTTTGTCTTTACAGTAAGCTCCCCCAGCGGGGTCTGGGGGCGGAGACCCAGCGACCAGCGCATTTTTGGCTGTGTCGACCTCAAATGGAGCCATTTTAAGGCAGTCATGTTGAACCTATATAATATATCTTTCTTTGGGCGCATAACGTATAGGTAGGATATAGGATTCTCTCGTGGTAATATGGAAATTCAAACTGTCACCCAATAAATGTAGACCATGTGACAATTATATAAAAGTTTGCGCCCCTGGAAAAATTCCTGCGAACGCCCATGCTAAAGGCTTCAAATTATTACCCGCTCCTAAACATTACCCCCCCCTGCAAACTGTAATTTGCATCAATCGTCGCATTTATTGGACTAAAAATATCAGAAAAATAATCCCGCTTCTTGTTTTGGTCTGAAGATTTTCATCCATTATCCCACTTTGTGGTTTGGTTTGTTATAAACATTTTCATCTGTAACTAAAATACTAAATCGCCGCTGAAGTTACATGGAGAAATGGCTTCGAGGCTATTATTTTTTCCGAGTAAAATATTGATAACAAACCACAGTGGGATGACGGAAAAATCTATACAAATCTAGTGTCCGGGGGTAATCTGAAACCGGTTACGGTACAAGTTGCCGGAGAGGTGATGTTCAGGAGGTGCAATTTGATACCTTTAGATCGGCATATTGCTATCGTCGCCTTGAAGCCGGAATTTTCCAGGTTCGAATCCACCTCGCCGCGTAAGGACCTTGGGCAAGTCCTTCACTCACAATTGCTCAGCGCTTCGGCCGGAGTATATATAGAGAGCTTGAAGGGGCGCTATAGCCAGTGGCGGATCCAGAACTCTTCCAAGGGGGGGGGGCAAAAGTCTTAGAACCTGGGAGGGGACAGGTGAAACAAATTTCGAAATTTGGTTGTTGGTCGAAAATAAATTGGGATCAGTCTTTGGCTGAAGTACTTTTCATCCGCCAAAAAAAATTGATGAGGTTTTTTTTTAGTCATCTGCCAAATTTTTTTGGGAGAAAATCATACCATTTCATCCGCCAAAAAAGTTGATGACCGTTTTTTTACTTCTCCACTTGAAAACCGACTGGGGGCCACGTCCCATGCCATTTTCCGAATGGGGGGGGGGCAATATGCCATTACACCCATATGCAAATTGCTAATTTCATACCAAATGGGGGCCACGTCCCATGGCAGTTTTAAATGGGGGCCATGGCCGCATTGCCCCCCTGGATCCTTCCCTGGCTATAAAAAGTGCACATAGAAACACATACAAACAAAAATTAAATTTAAAAAAAAAGTTTTAGCGGTTTTACATCCAGGAATCCCAGGATCCATAGACCTCTAGGGCCTAGGCGGCTATTAGACGCTCAATGCCAAGATGGCTCTCTATTAGAGTGTAAGTAAGTAAGGAAGTTAGTATATTCTATAGATTATAAAATTTCAATAGAATTTCATCGCTTATAATAAATTTACAATTTGTGGGAAATTTTTTTTTTGCCTTTCCGCGCTGTACGCACTTGCGTAAGTGCGTACGCCTAACGGCGCCCCTGGCTTAGGCTATAGGCCTGCCTTTAGTTTCTGTCATAATCCATTTCGGCGCTATATAGTACCAAGTTAGGAATTAAAATGGATGATGACAATATTATCGGTTTGCTGTCGTGTTTGCACCTCAGCCTAAAGATCTTTCTAAAATGATATGTGGGTCATTCAGTTTCTTTTATTAGATCTATGCATGTGGACCTAAAACAAAGGCTGCAAGTATAATTAAACCACCCAATTCAACTCACCTTGGTAGAACATTTGTCTGTCCATTGTACACGTCTGGGTCTAAAGAAGAGGAACAGAGACAGAGATCTAGACTAAAATATTAGATTATAAATATTATCTGATCACACAAACACACACACACTCACACACAACTCAGCTCGTCAAATCTAGCCTACATGTATATCGACTTCTTTGGCGCTGAGTTCTAGCTGATGCTCAATACGTTAGGTTCCAAGGCATAATAAATAACTGCATGTAAGTAGCTGTAAGATATTTAGGCTAAAGTAACTGTGATACACAACAAGGTGTTAAGATTGCTGCACAAAACACATTGAGAGTTGGCAGACTGGACCCTTGATCAGCTCAGCTTACTTCCGGTATAGAATTCAACTAGGCCTACACATCTTCCATCGACTCAATGGCATATAAGATTGCCTAAGCTGCAGTGTCGTCGTCATCATCATGATCGTCGTCATCATCGAGATCATAAACGTCGTCGTCATCATCAATGATAAAAATGGTAGTAGTGGTGAAATATTGTTGGTGTTGACAGTATGGAGGCAACGGTATAGCTGAGACGATGACGTCTAGTCTATAAAATTATCTGTCACTTACCGGATTGTGAAAGTTGATATTCGTGCGAACAGGTCGTTGGTGAGCCGGTTGTGTTGGTCGATAATTGTCGCTCATCGCTACCTTTGGATTTCCCGAATCGCCTTGCATCACCTCTCGCAACAACTTCAGCTGTCAGCAGCAAAGTAACAGAACAGGAAATCAAGTCAAACAAAGGAGAATGTTGATCATACAGAGAGAAAGAATAGCACATGAAGGAAAGCGGAAAGGAATGATTGATGAAAAAGAAAGAAGGCATGAAGAAAAGAAGGAATGAATGAATGAAGCAGGGAATGATGACAGTTCTGATTAATCATATTATTATTAATTAATTATGCTGATAAAGCGCAATTGTCGTGCAAATGTTGTCGTGCAACCTATGAGAGTATAAAAGAGAGTATATAATATGCCAAAGACTAAGTCCAAACCTATTTTTTGTCAACGGCAACGGCCTTTGTTGTCATAAGCTATCGTTAAACTATGGGTTAACCTATGAATTCATAATAGCTCCACTGCTCCACATGGTGGTGTAGTGGTGGCGTCGTTGCCTTGGAGCCGGAAGGTTCGAGGTTCGAATCCACCTCGCCGCGAAAGGACCTTGGGCAAGTCCTTCACTCACAATTGCTCAGCGTTTCGGCGTGAAACTCCAATGCAGTGTCCGCTCTGCATTCGGGAGCGCCTCTGAGTAGAGAGAGCTTGAGGGGGCGCTATAACAAGTGTACATACAAACAAAGAAACAAACTATACTATAATTATGCTAGACTATTAGATGCGTGGTGATCGAGTGTCATTATATTGACCATGCTATAGGTCTACGTACATTCTCCACGCTAATGTAGATCGGTTTATTGAAGATGATCCATGTAACTGTTTCCTGGCATCCCGGTTGAGTCAGGGAACCTTCGTAGGTTATGTAGTTTTCCGTGAAGGGCAGCAAGCCAAACACTGATATGTAGCGCACGCGAACCTGCTGACCTAAAGAACACACGAGATCAAAACGTGCAGCACTCCACCTCACCCCACCCTACCCCACCTGACTCTTAATATCAAGCTCCCCTAAGTTTTCAAGGAAATATTCCTTGCTCATCACTAGCCAGGTTGTCGTCGTTGTCATCATCATCATGATCGTCAGCATTATCATCGTCGTGGTCGTCATTATATGATCCGAACAGGAGTTGTAACATATGTAGAATTGTAGATATGTAAATATGTAAATATGTAGGCCTATGAGGAAATCCTAACTATAGCCTTGTCATAGGCCTATCGGAGTGAAATAGAGTTAGTAGGCTAATCGTCTTTGACCGGGAGTTATTTTCGCTCCCTATAGGCTTATGCTTTGCAGCATGCAGCGTCATTTACATGTATGACTATAGGTCTATAATATAGCCCTAGGCTACATGTACATCAGTCCTTGTGATTTCTGCCGTGGGTGTAGCCGAGGTCTGATTTCTGTCATGATTTCTACACTGTAAGTATAGCTATAATTTATATCACGAATCTTTCGTGAGAAGTCCCTGCACACGAAAGTAGAAGATTCTCAGAAAACAGTGTTCGTGTCGATTTAGCATTAGCCTACAATATGAGACGAACCTTTGTGTCTGATTGTTTTTAGATGTTGAACAATTGTGTCAAACTCCTTGTTGGGTTTCTTGCCAACCTAAAACAGACAAAACTCAAAATGAAATAATTGTGACCTCTTCAAAGATTATTCCTACATGCAGGACTCGTTTCTTACTCCGTGATCCAATCTTCCTCTACCTAAAAAACACGCATGCATCTTAACCAATGTGAGAATTGCGGAAAAACAACTGGGGGTTGGACCATGATCCACTTGGAATTTGGGTGTGAAAAGCAGACCTTACTAGACCTATAGATAAGGGCTCTAAGAAAGACTGGAGTTGAAACCCCCAAACCCCCACCAATTCTCACCTGGAATTTTCTTAGCAGGTTATATAACTCCACGATATCTGCTCTGGTCTGCGTGTGTCTGTCTGTGCGTCTGTTTGTCGTCTCTGTCTATCTGTCTCTCTCTGTTTCTGCCTCTCTGACTGTCCGTCTTTCTGTCTGTCTGTCTATCTGTATGTCTGTCTGTCTGTTTGTCTGTCTGTTTCTCTCTCAGTCTGTATCGCGGTCAAGTGACGTTGAAACAGCGGAAAGAGCATGCAGGAAACAGAAGTAGCCTATAAGTATAAAGTGAAATATTATGGGGTAAGGTGTGGACTGCGTAGCAATGTAAGCGAGCCACGTCATAAAGCAGGTCATTGCCACGTCATCAAGCACGCCATTTTGTCTCCAACAAACTTTCCTTCATATCCGTAATTTTTTTACCTCAAGAGGTTTCTGCAGAAACCAAGTGATCCCAACGGCCTGGCCAACTCCCCCTCCCCCACTCGACGCAACCCTTGTAAATAGACTGGTGCAGTTTTAGAAGCACATCTGCACAGTTAAAACTATCAAAAATGTCATTGTCCTCCATGCAATTGGAAGTAATTTACCATGGATGATGGGAAAGGAAAGAAGGGGTTGTGCAGTTCTAAAAATTCCTTAAAAACAGCCTTGAATTAATGCTCTGATCGATGTCTAGGCCTATATCTTTTTTATCTGCACCATCATCATCACGGATAATTATGTGGCGCCATATTTCATTCGCCGAATCAATCACTCCTCCAGCTTCGCGGAAATCCTGATCTCGTCGTCGCATCTCTTCTTGCTTGATTTAAAGCTCTTTGGGTTTTTTTGGTGCTATTTACGAATCTCTTTTCCAAGGCGATTTCGCAATACGAGTAGTTCTAAACCCAGGGCTGTTTTTAAGGAATTTTTAGAACTGCATAACTGCCACAACCCCTTCTTTCCGTTTCTATTCTCCATGGTGAATTACTTCCAATCTGAAGACAATGACTTCTTTGCTAGATTTAACTGTACAGAAGTGCATCTACAACTGCACAAATCCATCTATAGAACTGCACATTTTGTGTACAACTGCATGTTTAAACAGCCCTGTCTAAACCTACATATGTGATTCTTGCTAAATAGACCTAATACTTGTCTATAGGCCTTCTTTATAGCCTAATAGTTTGTATTTTTGTGCTATTTACGAATCTCTTTTCCAAGGCGATTTCGCAATACGAGCAGTTCTAAACCCAGGGCTGTTTTTAAGGAATTTTTAGAACTGCATAACTGCCACAACCCCTTCTTTCCGTTTCTATTCTCCATGGTGAATTACTTCCAATCTGAAGACAACGACTTCTTTGCTAGTTTTAACTGTACAGAAGTGCTTCTACAACTGCACAAATCCATCTAGAACTGCACATTTTGTGTACAACTGCATGTTTAAACAGCCCTGTCTAAACCTACATATGTGATTCTTGCTAAATAGACCTAATACGTCTATAGGCCTTCTTTATAGCCTAATAGTTTTGTATTTTTGTGCTATTTACGAATCTCTTTTCCAAGGCGATTTCGCAATACGAGCAGTTCTAAACCCAGGGCTGTTTTTAAGGAATTTTTAGAACTGCATAACTGCCACAACCCCTTCTTTCCGTTTCTATTCTCCATGGTGAATTACTTCCAATCTGAAGACAATGACTTCTTTGCTAGTTTTAACTGTACAGAAGTGCTTCTACAACTGCACACATCCATCTAGAACTGCACATTTTGTGTACAACTGCATGTTTAAACAGCCCTGTCTAAACCTACATATGTGATTCTTGCTAAATAGACCTAATACTTGCCTATAGGCCTTCTTTATAGCCTAATAGTTGGCCTAGATGTGTAAAAGACATTTTATGCATGGTGTTTACTTAGAATAGTTAGATTAACTATAATGTAACAACAACTGTAGATAGGCAACTCAGTTTGATTAGTGTAATCTATTTTCCTCTTCGGATCTAATTCAGTCTATTTATTTTCTTATTCTCTCTTCCACGCGGATCATATATTGATCTGTGCCTCGATGAACGTTGTGCTTCCATGGTGCCATTGCATCTCCTCCTCTTCCCATGCCTATACCTCCTTCCCCTCCTCCTCCTCCTCGTGCCTCCTTCTGCTCCCTCCATCCGTGCCATTCCATTCCTTTTCCCTTCCGTTCAATTCCTTTCCTCATCGATGCACAGACAATTCCCATCGTCCTCCGACAACCTCCTCTTCCATCTTCCCTTGCTCACCCTCTGCTGCTGCTGTTGCTCCTCCTCCTCTTACTCCTCCTCGTCCTCCTCCTCTTTCTCCTCGTCCTCTTTCTTCTCCTCTTTCTCCTCCTTCCAACCACGGCCTCTTCTTCCATTTTGATTCGTATGCTACATATAATTATATACATGTATACTATGTCATGTAGTCTATGCGCCGAGCTTCTATACATGTACATGTGTATTTAAAGACCAACCGCTGCTTTAACCTTCTCCATCTTTTGTTCTTTTCATCAATGAAAATTTTAATTAATCTAAGGTCGATTAATGTAAAAACAGATTCGCATCCTCGCTACATCATTTCCCCCCCCCCCCCCTCATCCGTGTAGTCCTACACGTTTGCATTTAAATATCGGCCAGTGTTTTATCTAGACATCTCTGGGATGAGTGGAGGTGGGAAGTTTCCCCTGGAATGGATTTTCTCTCAGGAAAATCACGAAGTGTTGTAAGCTTAGCCTACACATGTAAATACGTACCATTCTCCCAGAAAAGTCAATGTGTAGGAATTCCCCCCCCCCCAGAAAAACCGAACGAGCTTAGGCCTATGTCTAGGAATCCCCCCAGAAAAACCAGGCGGGCTTATGTCCATGTAGACTACATAATTATGGACATTGGACATGTTGGTTATAAATTTTGGTAAAGTAGAGGGAAAGACTACAAAAAGTAATCAGTTATTTTTGCTGCGAAAATTATAATTATGATTTCGTGAGATTTCGACCATATTCCTGATTGTGCACATATTCTCTAGTGTGCTCAATACACACACACACACACACACACACACACACACACACACACACACACACACACACACACACACACACACACACACACACACACACGCACACACTCACACGCACACTCACACGCACACACATGCATGTACACACATTAAGCTTATGTATATAATATGTATAGTATATGACACGTGTATATGTATAATTGAAAATATGCCTGTAATCTGGAAGTACGCTGAATTGCTTACAAGTGTGCGTCGAAAATATAAACGCGATATATTTTATTATCTTTATGGTTCACGCAACACTGATTGCGCCGACGATAAATAATTTACTGCACGTTATCTTCCAATAAACTTTTCCACATTCATTTCGTCCGACGATAATTCAAGTCATCAATTTCCCGTCGCAAGAGGGCCACTCCAGCCCCCCCCCCCATCCACCCCCACCCTCACCCCCACCCCAGCCGAAGCGATGAAAGCAAAAGACCAACAGCAGTTACAGCACAGTAAGCTGCAGCACCAATAGTCTTTCTCTCCCTCCCACCCGTGGTTTGAGGCTGATTCCGGGTTCTGCGTTGCAGCAGGGGGTCCCTGGGGAGCGGTGGCCCGAGGCCGACGACCAGTCAACAGAACGTTGGGGTGCGGGTGGGGTGGGGGTGGGTGGGTGTGCGGGTGGTGGGGGGTGGAGGCCAGAGCAGAGAAAACTGTCAGAAATTCAACGGCTTTGGCCGTGGTCGATGATTTTCTCGTTCGGCGTCGCTAGCCAACCGCGCCTTCAAGTCTGGCACTCCGGAATTATTGGCGGGGGGCGGACTGTTCCCCGTTGACGCTATCTACGGAGACGCCCTGCTGAGCACAACGGTGCCCTCTAATAGAGCCGCGCGCTCTCTTCAGCTCGATGATTCTTTTTGCACTTGGATTAAAGCATTTATCCATCCGTCTCTTGCTGTGTGTGTTTGTGTGCGTTTGTGTGTGCGACTGCGCGTTTGTATGTTTGTGTGCGACTGCATTTTTGTATGTTTGTGTGCGACTGTGCGTTTGTATGTTTGTGTGCGCGTTTGTATGTTTGTGTGTGTGCGTTTGTATGTTTGTGTGCGACTGCGTGTTTGTATGTTTGTGTGCGACTGGGTGTTTGTATATGCTTGTGTGCGACTGCGCGTTTGTATGTTTGTGTGCGACTGCGTGTTTGTTTGTTTGTCGCTCTCTCGTAATCCGTTCAGGATGAGAGTACGCGTGTATATTGGTCGTAACGACTGCATGCAGTAGTGTATGCTCGCTTAAATGATCACTTCCTCGCGGAAATTGTTGAGGTGCTTAACCATCCTTAGAAACACTGCAGTATATGTTAAGTCTTGATGCTTTGCTGATCAGCAGGGAATAGCCTAAATGTAGCAACACGCACATACAGTTAGATAAGTTAACATAAACACATGTATGTGCCTATGTGCCTATATGTATAGGCCTATGTAATGTGTGTTTATAATTTTTATATACATATGTGTGTATAATTTTATATAATTATATATATAATATATATATATACAAAGAGTATAAAATAGACAGTATAGCCTACTATGCGTCAGGAAATAAACTGATTTGATTTGATTTTGATTTGATTTGAAATTCCTCTTAAAGCGCTGCCACTGAAAATCAAGAAATTTGCACGGTCCAAGCTAAAGTTTTTAATTCTATGATTAAGAGCATATATAGGTTAAAACTAGGCCTATGCAATATGCACGCCTAATGTAATCTGTTGTCACTGCGCAAAAATGGCCTATATGCTAAACAGGGCCACAGGGCTGTTTTAAAGGAATTTTCAGAACTGCACAACCTCTTCTTTCCTTTTCCATCCTCCATGGTACATTACTTCCAATCCGAGGGCAATTACCATTTTAGCTAGTTTTAACTGTACAGAAGTGCTTCTACAGAAAACTAGCAGAAATCCATTTAGAACTCCACATTTTGTGTATACAACTGCACGTTAAAAAGCCCTGATCAATGCTAAATGAGTATAGGCCTATGGGGGTATATGCGAACAAATGCGTGTAAAATCATGTTATTGCAGAAGTTGTAAGCTTGGTCATTTATGTGCTAGATTGAATATATGCAGTGGCGTAGCAATAGGGCGTGCAACCTGTGCATTGCACGAGGGCCCCCGGCTGTCAGGGGGCCCCCCGGGGTCAGAGTCAATTTTTTACTTTAAGGATATTCAGAATGTATTCAAACCTATACATTTATAGCGTACACAGTTACACACCCAGTAATTTTTTGGGTTTCAGCCGGAATTCATTCATTCATTTATTCATTCTGAGAATGTCCATGATAATGATTAGGATACCTTATTACAAATATATTTAGACCTACTTGGAAATTGTATATTTTAAAACTCTCGTACCGCACTCTTTCTGTCCTCCAAGTTATGCCTATAAGTCTTATTTAAGTTGCGCTGCTAAGCGACAAGCACGAGAAGAACGTGTAAAGAAGACCGCTAAAAGGCATAAAATTCCCGCATTTATGATGCCTGCGGAGAGCGAGCTTGCACCGATATGACTACATCAGACATGGGGGCAGAGTCGATCCCCGGTTTGATCAGTGCAGAGGTGGTGGTTGACATGGATATTGACACTGAGCCGAGTAGGCCTGGAACTTCAGAGGATATACGGTAGCAGTTACATCACCAATGGATTCAGGCTTGACACCTCAAAAGTGGTGGATATTTTGCACAAGAGAAAGCGCTCAAACGAGCATTTTAGCATTTCGGATTTAGACCCCCCCCCCCCCGTATAGTAGGTTAGCCGTAGACTTGATTGTGTCATTTCACACTTGCCAAATTCGTTGTATTTTCCCGCTCTTCTAGTCAACAAACCCAACAGCTTGGAGAATTTAAGAAGGGCCTATAGATAATTGATGATTAATACTTCAGGAGATGAAGCAATTTTTGTGATTAGGCCTACTTTTGTAGGGTGTTCTAGTTCAATTTTCTCTGTTGATATGGATAAGAATAGGCTATGTTTCATTAGATAAATTTGTTAAAATAATAAAAAATGTGGCTAATTTATTTTCATTTAAATTTGGTGTGAAACATGCACATTTCGTAAAGGAACCAGGCGTTTCGCACAGCTTTGTAGCCTTTGTTGTTTGAAATCGAATGGGGTTTCAAGCATTTAAGGGGCCCACCACCTAAGTTCTGCACAGGGGCCCCCAAGACCTTGCTACGCCACTGAATATATGCCTCTCTATGTCTAATAGACAGGATTTGCATTATTATGTCGACATATCTATGCTCCTATTAAGAATTATTATTTAGGCCAACATATCTATTATTTTCATCGATTTACCTATTGACCCATGCGTGCATGTATAGTTCAATACTTCTGCATGCATTCCGCACGTGCATAATATACGCCTAACTCTCGCGTGCCAAAGTAGTTTTCTTGCTGATCCATTTTTATGCATGTTCAGTTTAATGTATATAGTTACGTCACATATATACGTATACATGTATATACTGTCTGTAATTGTATAGGCCTATGATCCCGTTGTTATATGTGCATTGTATAATGATGCTTTGTTAGGATGCGTGTATGTGCACGTGTGTGCGTGGATATTAATGAGAGGAGGCGGTTCGTGATGCGAGAGATATTAGGAGAAATTAGAGGAATGACTGAGACGAGTTCTTATGTTCGGAGGAGGAGGAGGAGGAGGAGGAGGACGAGAAGGAGGAGGAGGATGAAGTGGAAGAGGAGAAGGAGGA